>JASANC010005726.1:0-22837 GCA_030248135.1 Theristus sp. LFF4_11 | reverse complement strand
TGAACCAAAACAAGACCCTGAGCTCTCGCGCCACACAGGAAATGGGCAGGAAATTTAAACCGAACTAAGAAAACACCACGGCACAGTATGCACAGGCTAATCTGGCAAGTTCAATGTGCATCATATTCGTGCGCTATACAAGACGGTGACGAGACACACGAATAAAAGCATTATCGGTGCAAAGAAAACATCATGCGCCTTGATTTTTTGCATTTCTTCGAACGAACGAACGACGACGACGACAACAACGACGACAGTGTGCGTTCCGGTGTTGATGGATTATTTCAATGCATTTGTTCACAAATTTTGCTATTTCCACATTTTTTTGCATCGTGCAAGAGGAACTTGCAGTTTTTTTTGCGCTACGGGTAAAAAGCGGACATTGTGTCGGAGTGGATCTTTTATTGAATAATCGGACTTTTATTTTGACCAAAAAAACAAATCACTTTTCGCATTCTCACGACAATGCTTGAGATCAGTCACCACTGACAAGGAGGGAAACAAGAAGCCCAATCTAAAAAACGGAAATTCATGAAAATGGCGTGGATAAGAAAGAGTTGAATCATGAAAAAAAACATCTAAAAAATAGCTCAGCATATAACCAATCATTGATATGTATCGGGTACTACTTATAGCGGCAATTCAAATGAACGTATCGTAGCTAAACGACGGGTACATTAAAGGTCGTCATCATATAAGCACTGATTTTCAATTCAACCACAACCCTCTTTTCTTACAATCGCAAAACATCCAGCCAGACAGCCTCTCCGCGAGTTTTCTGTTCCAATCTCTTGTCTTTGTGTTGTTCTCATTAAAGTGTGAATTCAAACACAAAACACTCACAAAACAGCACAACACACAAAACACCACACCTCAAAACAGCACAACAACAATGGCGCTGTCAACGTGGACGCATCCGATGGCCGCTTGGCACGATCCCTGGCTCGATATGCCGATGCCGAATGAGCTGTTCGACCAGGTGTGCAAGCACAACAAGCTGATCAGCGGTTTTTTTGTTCCACATTTTTTGGGGTTGCGTTTGGTTTCTTTCTGAAGCGGGGCCGGCCAACTGAAATTTTTTATGGTTAATTTTGGTTTTGAGCTAAGATTAGAGCTGAGCGATTGAAGCATTTCAGTTTTTGGTTCACATAGTCCAACTCTGTAACATATCGAATCGAACTAGCTGATTGGTTGTGCTGTGCACATGCATTTTCTGTGCTTTCTCTGTGTTTCTGTGTGCGCGAAGTCTGTCCTGCACAGAAAGCATGCATCACGTCCACGTGATCACCAACCAATCAGCTGATTGCATATAACTTAGAGTTCCTCTCCAAACTGATCTCCTCTCCTTCCTGCCAGCAAAGCCTTTTAATGTGAAAAACAATCGTAGGTCTGATTTAGTGACAGCGTTCTAGGTTCAGTTTGTCGACCTTGAGCATAGAAAACAATGTAAAAGCCCTGTCCCACCATCAACAACCGCACACGTGTTCCATTTGGCAGCACTTTGGCGTTCCAATGGAGCTGCTCGGTGGCGGCGGACACCAGCGACGTCGCCACCTGACGCCATCGATGGCGATGATGACGTCACCCTACTACCATTGGCCGTCGCGTACGATCGGCTGTCCGTCGACGGGAGTCAGTCAAGTCACGAACGACCGCGAGAAATTCGCCGTCTCGCTCGACGTGAAACACTTCAAACCGGAGGAGATCAAGGTCGGAAAATTGTGTTCTTTTTGTTTGTTTTTGGAAACGTTTGTTTGCGTTTGTTTTGTTTGTGTTGCTTGATTGAGCTGGACAATCGATCATTCAGCGCGTTAGTTCATTGAAGGGTTCTCTTCAAGTTTTGAAACTCGAAGTGGTTCGAGGGGAGCACATCATCACTGATGATGTCACCTTTTCTTCTGAATCTCTGATGTTGGCCACCCCTAAATGCAGAAAACCATCATACAAGCTCGCTTGATTTTTTTGTGTTACTTGCAGAAGGTGTCACAATGAACTGGCAATCAATGAAATAATCATGAATTCAAAAATCAATTAACTGATCAAATGAACTGGCACTAAAAATATGCTGAGAAGTGCTGCACAAATCGGCATTCGCGCGCAGGTGAAAACGATCGGCAGGTGAAATCCATTCGCAGGTGAAAACGATCGGCAACGTGGTCGAGATCGAGGGCAAGCACGAGGAGAAGACGGACGAACACGGCATGATCAGTCGTCACTTTGTGCGCAAATACAAACTGCCGGCCACTGTCGACCCGGACACCGTCGTCAGCAGTCTGTCGCCGCATGGGGTGCTGACCGTGCAGGTGCGGGGGCTGGGTTGGGGCGAGTTTGCTTGAGAGCCAGTTTTAGAGTAAGAGAGGCACATCACGGATAATACCTCTTCTACATATGATGTTGGCCAGGCCGAAATGCAGATTGGTTGAATTATACAAGCTTAGCAGGTCCAATAGTGCTACACCACTGACTTGAGTGCCTGAGTAAACTCGCAAGTGTTTTTTCACGTGAACTGATTCGATACTGTCTGCTTTTCAAGTTTCTCTTTTTTAACGTGAACTGTTGCATACCAGTGTCTGTGCTTCAACTTCAACATGAGTTGTGGAGGGAAGTGAAGCGGGCTGACTCGTGAATTTATTCAGCCGCTCAATGGTATAGCATATAGCACTACTGCTCCACTAAGCTTTTTTTTGAATTGGGCCTTGGGAGTTCACCACGATTTGGAACTGAACCAAGCTTACACACTGATTGACCAGCCAGAAGAACGCTTCAACACAGTACAAGTGGCTTTCAATAGTGAATAAACCATAAGAAACAGCTGTGAAGAAAGCATGCATCACGTGCGGTCACCGACCAGTCAGCTGATTGCCTATAATTAAAAAGTTCGCCTGTGTACGTGGTAGGGTGCATAAAATCTATCTTCAGATCGGTAATACAGACTCCCTTGAAATTTCAGGCGCCAAAGATGACGGTCGAAGGCGGCCCGAAGGAGCGCACGGTGCCGCTGATCTTGGGTGATCCGAAAAAAATGATCGCCGCTGCCGAAAAGCCGTCCTGCGAAAAATGCGAGCCGGATGCGAAGAAGAAATGAGTTTTTTTTGATTTTCCAAGTTTTTTCTTCCACGTTCATCAGTTTTTCATTGCTTTACTATTGCATTTTGGTAGTTTTCTCAGGAGCGTATTTTTTGTGGTCTTCTGTTCATGTTTTTCGTGTGTTCACATTTCGGGTGCCACTAATTGTGAATGTGATTTAGGAATTTTTTTTCATTTCATTTCATTTCACCAGCCAGGATTCATTTGATTTCACCTCCGCAAGCTTTTTTTCAGTGTCAGGGTAATATCATTGTGGAATTCTCTTGAGGATATCTCCGTTCCTCCGAATACCGAAAAATTAAAATTTCTGTTTCAAAAAAGTTTTCAACAACACTTGACCAGGGGAGTCCGCGCAACCACTGGCTGTCGTGCGGTTGTCTCTTGGTTGGCTTGTGTCTATTTATTTGTTTTGGTAACTATTCGCGTTTTAGTTCCGTACCGTTTTGTTTCGGTCTTGCTTTTGCTAGCTTTGGTTTGGTTCGTTCTGTTTCGGTTGCCTCGTTTCTGTTCGGTTCATTTTCGTATGTCCGAAATAGACAAAAAATAAAAATAGAAATAAAAAAGATAAATGAAGAGACATCTCAAAGATTTGTTTGTTTGGCTTTGTTTTTCATCATAATGTTGAGCCGTCAAAGGTGTTGTTGCTGATTTTAATCTTGCGTTTAGGAAAGCCATTCATTGAAGTTTCTTTTTGTCGTTCATTGATTGTTTTCGGTTCTTCAGTTGTCCGGTTTTTGTCATAATCATGTTACTCACAATGTGTTTTTGCTGAAACTAAAGTAAACTAAGGTTCATTTTTCATTTCTTGTTTCAAGTTTCATTGCTTGACCATTGCATTTTTGTAGTTTTCGATTCGTTTGCAGTTTTCTGACGAGCCTATTTTTGTGGTCTTCGGTTCATGTTTTTCGTGTGTTCACATTGCGGGTACTAATTGTTATGAATGTGATCTGGGAATTTTTTTTCATTGTGGTATTTTTATTTCTGGTTCAGAGTTCTGTGCAATAATAAAACTGACATGTTTTCATAAATTGAGCCTTGTAATTTCAAATCACCGAAACCGTCTCAAACGTCGTGACACTTTGCCGAGTTGTGCCAAGAATGCGGGCCAAAGCAGGAACGCTTGTCGTTTGTACCAAGACCTGAAAAATATGAATTTGATTGTGAATCAACTTGAATCGGATTGAAAAAAAAAACGCCAGCAAATCGAAGAAAACAACTTGGTGTGGTCCGCAAGCTGACAGAAAAACGTTTTTTTAATCGAGTTACGTTGTCCAAAAAAGGTGTCGCAAACGAAACGAAAACGAACCAGTGATATTTGTACAATTCTGGTTTTCGTTCGTTCAGAAAGTTTCGATAGAATTCGGCCAGCGCATTCGGTGACAGTTCCGTAGGTTTGCCCTTTAGTTGCCGCTCTCGCATGAACTGTGAGCGTTTCTGGAAACAAGTGAAATTGAAAACGTATTCAGAGCGAAAACTTGCATTTCATATGCATTTAGCAATGTATGTTTTGCTTTTAGACGATTTTTGCAGATTGCAGAGCATGCGAAACTTTGAATTACCGTTCGAAAAACAAACGTACAGGGTTTGGGTTATTGTCAATCACCCAATTTGTGGCTAAAATGTTTCCTTGAAAGTCCTTTCGCGAGCTCTTTACTCGTCCACAAAAAACGCGACTTGTTTCAACAAACATACTGCAGACGTAATCAGTGCACAATGCAACGAATCAACATATTCGTCAAAAATGCTCAGAAAAACTTCAAAAAACAAGCCACCTCCTCAAACAGCCGATTGTGGCGTCTCCAAAACCGATGATTCCACGTCTGCAACGCCTCGAACTGCTCTCGATACGCCCGCTCCCACGCGGTTTCACGGCCGATTGAAGTGCCCATGAAAACCGGACTAATTCGACTCACTGGATGCGCGTTTCCAATCCAGGATTTCGTTCGATCCAAACCAGGCGGCCGCTCGATTGGCCACCCATCGTCGGGGCCACTCATTTTTTGTGGATGTTTTTTCTGTTTTTTTTGTTCACGATCGAACAGTTCATACAGTCGAACTCTATAACATACCCAACTAGCTGATTGGTTGATGCATGCATTCTGTGCACTTATTGTTATTATCTAAAAATGCGGGAGACGCATATAAAAGGAGGAATATGGCCTTGTGTAAGCAGTGAAAGACTTGGCTCGACAACGCTTTTCAAGTCTCTGATGTGGTACACACGGATACAAGTACATAAGAGTCATATTTTTGCGCCGCGTTTGTTGTTTAAAAGCTTGCTGAAAAGCGTAAAACTTTGAAGTTATCTAGATATTTTTCAATTGTACTCTTCAGTTTAGTCTAAAATCACATGTGCGAAATTCTGTACAGCATGGCCGAATGAATGAGGCAGTCCATCAAGGCGGGATTAGTCGCTGACTAGGAGTTGTCTTTTTCAAAAATGCCAACATAATTTCCAATAATGTGTGCAAGGGAGAAAGAATGAACAGAATAATACGGATAATCCATTAGTTTAAAAAAACGTGTCAAATTTGGCATACAATTTGGTTTCTGAACTTCTTTTTCTTTCATTCAAAATTCGCGCGCTCCTTGCACCCTGAAAAAATCTGCCATGTTTAATCGGCTATACTGTAAATTCTGTGCAAAAAACAGAAACATCAGAGATTGCAAAACATTGCTGCATGTAGCTTTATCGTTGTTGCTAACGTACGCACCGCTGTGCATACAGCAGCACCAGTGCAAAAAGTGTTGTCTTCCGTTGATTTTCACCCTTTTTACCAAACTCTTGTGACAGGATAAACCGGTGAGTCATTGCCACAGAAGGAGACCTTGCGTTCCCAATGCCTCTGCGATACACTTTGTGCAAACCAGTGTCAGCGATCTAAAGTCTGATCGTTATTTTAGTGGTTTTAGAGGTCGCTAAATGCTAGAAAAAAGCAAATGTGAAAGTTTCATTTGTCTACAATGTACGAGGGTTGCCACTTGCAACCGAAATAAAGAATAAACGGCGCAAAAATATGACTCTTATGTACTTGTAACCGTGTGTACCACATCAGAGACTTGAAAAGCGTTGTCGAGCCAAGTCTTTCACTGCTTACACAAGGCCATATTCCTTTTTTTATATGCGTCTCCCGCATTTTTAGATAATATTCTGACTTTTACATAAGCTCCAAAGGTCGGACCAAAATCACAATACGTTGGTCACACATTCTTCTAAACCCCAGACAACTCAGGTTTTTCATTTTTCGTTTTTTAGGCCAATTTTGTCTATGCTATTTCTACGGCCGATTCGCCCAAAATCGTCACGATTCAGTACCTAGAATTGCTCACATAAGAAAACTGACCCAAAAGCCGTGATCGGCGCAATGAATTACCATGGAAAACACCAATTTCTTGTTTTTCATTTCTGGACCGGTTTCACTAAATTCCACGGCCAATTCGCCCGAAATCGTCACGATTCGGTATCTAGAGTTGCTCACATAAAAAAACTAACACAAAATCCGTGATCAGTGTATTTAATTACCATGGAAAACACCGTATTTTTGTTTTTCATTTCTGGACCGATTTCGCCAATTTCCACGGCCGATTCGCCCGAAATCGTCACGATTCAATATCTAGAGTTGCTCACATAAAAACTAACCCAAAATCCGTGATCAGCGCATTGAATTACCCTGGAAAACACCCTTTTCTTATTTTTCGTTTCTGGACCGATTTAGCCAATTTCCACTGCCGATTCGCCGGAATCCGTCACGATTCAGTACCTAGAATTGCTCACATAAGAAAACTGACCCAAAAGCCGTGATCGGCGCAATGAGTTACCATGGAAAACACCAATTTCTTGTTTTTCATTTCTGGACCGGTTTCACTAAATTCCACGGCCAATTCGCCCGAAATCGTCACGATTCGGTATCTAGAGTTGCTCACATAAAAAAACTAACACAAAATCCGTGATCAGTGTATTTAATTACCATGGAAAACACCGTATTTTTGTTTTTCATTTCTGGACCGATTTCGCCAATTTCCACGGCCGATTCGCCCGAAATCGTCACGATTCAATATCTAGAGTTGCTCACATAAAAACTAACCCAAAATCCGTGATCAGCGCATTGAATTACCCTGGAAAACACCCTTTTCTTATTTTTCGTTTCTGGACCGATTTAGCCAATTTCCACTGCCGATTCGCCGGAATCCGTCACGATTCAGCATCTAGAGTAGCTCACGTAAGAAAACTAACCAAAATCCGTGATCACCGCATTGAATTACCCTGGAAAACATCTTTTTCTTGTTTTTCGTTTCCGGACCGATTTCGCCAACTTCCACGACCGATTCGCCCGAAATCGTCACGATTCAGCATCTAGTGTTGCTCACGTAAGAAAACTAACCCAATATCCGTGATCAGCGCATTGAATTATCCTGGAAAACACCCTTTTCTTGTTTTTCGTTTCTGGACCGATTTCGCCGATTTCCACGGCCGATTCGCCCGACATCGTCACGATTCAGCATCTAGAGTTGCTTGCATAAAAATATAACCCAAAATTCGTGATCAGCGCATTGAATTACCCTGGAAAACACCCTTTTCTTGTTTTTCGTTTCTGGACCGATTTCGCCAATTTCGACGGCCGATTCGCCCGAAATCGTCACGATTCAGTATCTAGAGTTGCTCACGTAAGAAAACTAACCCAAAATCCGTGATCAGCGCATTGAATTACCCTGGAAAACACCCTTTTCTTGTTTTTCGTTTCTGGACCGATTTCGCCGATTTCCACGGCCGATTCGCCCGACATCGTCACGATTCAGCATCTAGAGTTGCTTGCATAAAAATATAACCCAAAATTCGTGATCAGCGCATTGAATTACCCTGGAAAACACCCTTTTCTTGTTTTTCGTTTCTGGACCGATTTCGCCAATTTCGACGGCCGATTCGCCCGAAATCGTCACGATTCAGTATCTAGAGTTGCTCACGTAAGAAAACTAACCCAAAATCCGTGATCAGCGCATTGAATTACCCTGGAAAACACCCTTTTCTTGTTTTTCGTTTCTGGACCGATTTCGCCAATTTCGACGACCGATTCGCCCGAAATCGTCACGATTCAGCATCTAGAGTTGCTCACGTAAGAAAACTAACCCAAAATCCGTGATCAGTGCATTGAATTACTGCGGACTACACTTTTTTCCTGTTGTTTTTCGTAGCTCAGACAAAATTTGTAAGAGTGAAAAACTGATACTCAGTCAAAATGCTACGAACTTTAAAAAATGCAAAATTTTGACTCAAAAAAGTGCCCGGGTAAAAAAATAAACTAAATTTTCAGAAAATACGGATGAAATTACTTTAGGAAACATTTTTGTTCAACTGTGAAAGTGTCCCAGCTAAAAATTGAAAGGGCGAACACTTAAAACCAGGTGAAAACCCTCAGAACTTTTAAAAATGCCCAATTTTTTACCCAAAAACAAGGTCTGGGTAAAAAATTAACCCAATTTTCAAAATCTCCGGATGGAATTACCACAGGTAACATTTTTGTTCGACTGTGAAAGTGTCGCAGGTAAAATTGAAAGGGCGCACACATGTTGATTACATATCTGAAAAAAAAAATACAAAGGGAAAGAAGTAACACGATTTTCAGAATAGGTTTTTCGTGTCCACAGCGTATGAAAAGTAGTCGGATAAAAAAATTTTCGCGGCTCCAAGCACAACTTTGGGTGTTCGTTTCGTGTGCACGGAACCAAGTTTGTGGCTTATACTATGCTCGCTGGACGCAGCGAGCAAATTTGAAAAAAGCTCGCGAGGGGATAACGGCTCATATTATGCGTGATGCGCTCTCCGCTCGCTCGCGCATCCGCATGATTATCGGAAAATACTGTCACCGATAGTATGTGCAGTCATTCACGGAACGAATCGAAACCGAACCAAAAACCACCGATTAAATGTTCTTTATTATGCAATGGATCACCACGAAATTACAACAACCAAGACAAACCCAATAAAGCGAACCAACTCCATGAACATTATAACTTGCAAAATAAACATCCAGCATGCTCGTTTGAACCTGTCACTTTGTTCCACAGAATACAGAGCTCGGGATCGGGTGGAAAAGAAGGCATGTTTCGCCACAAATGCGGTGCTTTTGATCACAACCAAACCTAATACATTCGGTTCCTCTCACCCGCAATTCGCAAGTTTCGCATTCCGCATCATAAGTGACCGGTTCAAACAAACACCCTTCACTCCACGACGTGTATTTCACATGTCATTCCTTTTTTGCGTTGATCTCAGCGAGTAAATGCGCCTTCCACTCGTCTTCTTTGACGGTGGTTGCCCACGGCGGCACCACGCTTGACGGCAGCGTGAAACCGGCCATGCACGACTTGATCGTGTTGATCTTGTCTGCAGAATGTGGACACAAAAAAAACGCTGTGACAAATGCTACGGCGTATCCGTGTGTTTCGCTGTTGTTGTTGTTTTGAGACTGGCGAGTGTTGCGACTCGTATCATCAGCTCGACGTTGCACCGAAAGCTGTATGACAGTCCATATGGCTGCTTTTACTGCGAGCTCCGCCAAAATGGCACGCTGTGAGGCGGATGCCAGGGAGTGCACCAAGGTATTGTGGATTTATTCAAACGTGTCCGAACTAAAATGACGTCATTTGCTTTAAAAAACGCCCGTTTATCAAAGTACAGGCACTAAAATGTCAGTTTGATGTGACTGATTCGACATTCATCATTTGTTTGCGGGAAGAAACCGGATAAACGGAAAGTCTGGTTTGCTGTCAACGGCAAGCGCATGTTTGCCGGCACATGACGTCATTTCAGTAGGACACGTTTAAACAAATAGGTCATACCTCATGGTTTTCGGAACCGGCGCACGAACAAATAAATAAAAAATAAGAAAGGAGCTCAGCTTCCTCCGACGTAAATGAATGGACCTTAGAACACTTTACCAACCGTCATCCAATGGAAGACTCTCGGTTCGCGGCACGTGCGGCACGGAAAAATCGGCATTCGTCAAATGCACCCTTGACGATTCCTGGAGTGCCTGTACGATTTAGAAAAAATGGAAAAGTGTTGTGAAAAATTGAAGCTACCGTCGAACTGTGCAGGGGCATTCATGAAGCAGTATTTAGTGACGCGTAGTTAAAACGTGGCAACACGATCAGTGATGCTGCTCCATGAATGCCGCTCAAATCATTCCGCTAATTGGCTGGTTGTGAACGGGGCTCAGTGATTCGTCCAACCACCCAAGGCAGCCAATATCAGCAGGCCAGAATTCAATTGGAGAGAATGCGCACAGACTGCATGTGGTTTCACAGGTTGACAGACTAGAAAAGAAAACGAATGTAGAATTTACACCTGCTGAAAATCGGACTGAATGGACGGTGCCACAGGCAGCGCCGTGAACTCCGCCGAACTCTGAGTCTGGCCTTCTTCGGCATCGTCTTCCGTTTCGTCGTCGGAATCCGCTGAAATGTTTGCGTTACCAATTTTCATTTTTTTTCAAATGCAATGCCGTGAGAATCTTAAGAAATTGATATTTGCACCCCATAGTGCGCCTACCGTTCAACCATTTCAGCTGAAATTCCAGAAGCGAAGAAAAGTTAAGGTGTTCAGGAACTACCTGAAAGACCCCCACAGGAAAGTGATCACGTGATGAGGTGACAATGCATGCCTTCGTTGCTGTTATTTGACGAGCGACGTTATACCTTATACATACACTGATACACAAGCTATGGTTTCAGCCAGGCACCATGGAAGTTGTTTTAAGGTAGAGATGTAAGGGTCAAAAAAATTTTTTTTTAATTTTTTTAAAAAGTAAAAAAAATGAGCATTTTTTTCATTTTTTTATTAAAAATTTTTGAAATTTTTTCTTTAATGTGCCCTGAAAATACCGTTTTTGGCATAATTTTTCGAAAGTTCAACAAAAATTTTCTTTGACTTTACCTTGTCACTTAGTCTTCAACGCTGCAGGTGGTATTCTGGATTGATTTATCGACTGTTTTCAGCCTTGGTGAGTGATGATCGACTCGCGCATTGAAGTACTTGAGCGTCGCAAAGGCCAGTTCAACAAATTCCGATGTCGCTAAGGTGAGATAGAAGCAGAGAACTCACATTTACGCATCGTTTTTCAGGATCTCGAAAGGTCGAAATTGCACTGTCTGCCACTGCAAGCGTAACTTCGTTGGTTGCTCGTTGCTGTTTCGCCTCGTGTCGTCAGCATGATCACACCGGTTTGTTGTTGAACTTGTTTCCATGTTATTTGAGGTGAATTGAGAGGCAAAACACGAGACGTGATGTCGTCGGTGGGAAAATGGGGTCGCCGAAACCAAGTCTGAAATTTTCACCCTCCTCCCATATGAGTGGGGGTCATATGGTAAGTCGGTGGCTCCTCAGATGGTGATATTCGGACTCCCTGAAAAATTCTGAACAACTTTCATTTAAAAAAAAAATTAAAATTTTTTTTTTTAAGAAAAAAAATAGAAATTTTTTTTTCTTGACATCTCTATTTTAAGGGGGCTCATTTCGTCAGCTACAACTGTAATCACACAGTCCAACGCAAAAACATATCAATCTAGCTGATTAAATGATGCCTGCATTCTGTGCATGGATTGCTGTAAAGGCGGGTTTGGTTTGCACAGAATGCATGCATTACATGATCACCAACCAGGCACTGTCTCATTTCCCACCTGTTTGTTGGTTGCTGCTAGTAGCAGCCAACGGCTGATAGCCAAGCGCCGATGGGTCTGTCGGTGCTGCGATCACTGGCGTTTCATCGTCGGAGCTGCTTGCGACGGCGACCAGATTCACCGGCGCTGCGCCGACGACGACACCGCCGTTTTCCTCGTCTGCAATGGTGAATTGAAAATGTGTGTTTTGAGAAAGAAGCGCCAAAGGACGAGACTAGAGCTCCACGAAAGCGGTTTTAATGTTGAATGTGAACCAAGAGATTTGTGGTGAACGAACGCAGAAAACAATAGAAAATGCTGTTTTTTGTGCGCATCAAGTATTTGAATGAATGGCGAAATATATGTGCGTTGACGAACAAAAATGCCGCATCAACCAATGCCAAATGCAGTGCCAGATAATGAATCACTTGCAGAATCGGTTATTCATCAAATGATTAAAAAATTATTCAATCAGGAAATCAAAAAACCAAACCAATTTTGCAAAACAAAAAAGCATTTGCAAATCTTCAACCTGTTGAATCATGTACAGTGTCTGTTGTTGCTGATGTTCGCCGACGGTTGGGTGAATTTTCCGGCAGTGGACCCATTATTCTGGTGCTTGAATGAATGAATAAACTTTTTATCTTGCTTAATTTTTCTTTCCGGTTTATTGCCAGTACCGTGGGCGGGGGGGGGGGGGGGGGGGGTACACCCCCCCCAGAGCACCAGAGACCGTCGGGTGGGGGGGGGGGGGGGGGGGGCCCCCGTGCCACCCCCCCCCTAAAACCGGGCACCCCCCCCATCGGACCCCCCCCCCTCGAAAATTTGGCCGACACCCCCCCCACACCCCCCATGAAATTTTGTCTGGCGGAGACCCCCCCCCCCAAAATTTTCTGCACACCCTAATTTTTTTTCGAAAATCATGATTTTTTGTCTATAAAGTCTATAATATAAGCTGAATATATGATAACTTGACCATCTTCATTGTAATTTCAAAGATTTTGCAGCTAAATTTAGCGTTTTTCCTTTAAAATTTAAGCGAAAAAATTTCATGGGGGGGGTGGGGGGGAGTGGGGGGGGGGGGGGGGGTGGACCCCCCCACAGAAAATTTTGAAAAAATGCACCCCCCCCCATGGGACAACCCTGGGGGGGGGTCCCACGTTACCATATGTTGGACCCCCCCCCACACTTTTTTGTCGGCACCCCCCCCACGGCACCATACCCCCTAGGGTTAGGGGCTTTGAAAAAAAAATTTATTTTTTATTTTTTTTTCGTTTTTTTTTTAAAAAAAATTTGGATTTTTTTTTCAAACTTAAAAAAAAATTTGAAAAATTTTTCTTCTACTTTGCTCTGAAAATTCGATTTATGGCATAATTTTTTGAAAGTTCAAACCAAATTTTCTTCCCAACTTCTTTGTGTGCTTAGGTAAATGTCATTATTTGGTCATTTTGACCGACGTACTCCATGTTTTTCGATTTGGATGACTTCTAGAGTCAATTTTTAGCGTTGAAATGACTTAACTGAATTGAAATATCGTTTCAGAAATCGTTTTCTTGCAACTTAGAACATGTTTTTCAGTCGGTAGGCCATGAGATGAACATGATATCTTGTTGATTGGCGTATGTTATAGGTCTACAATGGAGTTATGCGATATATTGTTAAACAATTTGAGCGGAGATGTTGGTTAATACCACATCACACGACCGTTTTTCAGATACCAGATAACATGGCCACATGTTAAAACTTGCGTGCTGAGCTAAACTAACGTGTTAAACTTGCGTCTGTCAGTTGCCCGCAACGTGATCGCGAAATCATGGTACGTGTTTTCGATACGATGATTTGAAGAGTGGGCTCTCGCCATGTGGCAGATAGCATAGCTGGTTGAACCTGAAAGTAAGTGTCTTGGGGGGGGGGGCGACCGGGTCGACAGGGGTTGCCGACTTAGCTACAGCAAACAGGAATTTTTGAACACAGTCAAATTTTGGTAATTTTCTAAAGAGGAACAACTAAGAACGGTTCAATATTCAAGTACACGTCGAAAATTGTCCTGTTTTACTGTTGAAAATGCAACTTTCCCTCTATGAAATGGACATAATTTCAATAAAACACGATTTTCGCTCTTATAGTTTTCCGGATCGTTCTGAAAATAGTCTAGATGAACTCAGCTCGACGAGACGCTTCGAACAAACCTAACTTGTAAAAAAATTTTTTTTTTTAAAAAAAAATTTTTTTTTTTAATTTAAAAAAAAATCCGGATTTTTTTTCCCCTAACCCTAATACCCCCCCTTCGAAAATTTGTTTGGGCCCACGGTACTGTTTATTGCGCGAAAGAAAATTGTAAACGACGTTTATTTTGAAATTTGAATGTTATATTTGTGGCAATCAAATTTGATTTAAATCTTTTTCTGAATTTATTTTCTTTCGGTTGATTTTGTAACTTGAAATTTGGAATGGAATTGGAAATTGGACTTGGACTCAATTGGTTTTATTTAGAAAACCACCAAACACTAAACAAAACAAAGCAACCAAATTTTGTATTTGTTTATTTATTTTTATTTTGCAAGAGAAAAACAGAAAAAATGGGTCAACGAAATTCGCGAGAGGCTACAGAAACAACTTCGAATATTCCACACGAACGCTTGGAGCCCGTCGGCGAAACAAAGACGTATCGATATCCGGTGTGCCAATATTTGACAATCTTGCGCTTCATTGTTGGCTTGGTCGCCGTCGTTGGTGAGTTTCTGTTTTGTTGTTTTATTGGATGTTTTATTCACGATTGCTCTTCATGTGTCATACTTTTTTCTGGATGTTGCGTTCATTGTTTATGTTCATTGCAAACCCATTTGAAAATCAAAATCGAAATTCGTTGAATTGTTCGAATTGTCAACGTTTTTTTGTTTTCTTTTACGGATTGTGGAAAGGAAACGAGTTTTTTTTCACGAAATCTTGAACAGTACCGAAGACGTGTGAGTGAACCATTGAATCTTGAATCTTTTTCAGTTCACGGATTTTTTTCGAGTGATATAATTCCGTCAGGATTTTTCCAGCGTGCTGGAGTCTCGCGACCACCAATCTTGGCACAGTTCCACCGGTGCTCGGAGCTGGCATTTATCTGATCGTAATTGCGCTGCCAATAACGTTGCTCGAATTCAGTCCCGTCATCAATTTCATCGCAAGATGGTTTGTTTTTTGACGTAGTTTTTTTCGAGCGTGTGTGCGCTTGCTGTTTGTATCTGGCGTAACATCAAATCCACCCCACTTGCCACTTTTTAGTAATTGCAATGCAATTGCCAAATTTTCATGCAAAAAGAATAGTTACCACACACTCAACAGTCATACATTCTGTGCAGTCGTTGCTGTGGAGGCGGAGAATAGCACTGCATTGAATGCACGCATCACGTGTACACAAACCAATCAGCTAATTACATTTATATTTTGTCTTTACATCTTTATTTCGTTCTGTTTTATCCAGCGAGGGTGGCACATGTTGCACGGTGTGGCATTCACTGATGTTCTTCAGTGGATGGAAACGCGCTCTGCTTTACGTGTTGTTTGCTGTGGTCGCGGTGGCCATTCGCTATAAGAACGTCATGGTGGTTCTGTTTGGTTAGTGAAGAAAATTCGATTAAATGTGTCAAAAAGCATCTTGTCGTAGGCAAAAAGCGCGCCCATTTTGAATTATAATGCTGGTCCATTTTGTGTTTTGCGTGAGACACGTATTAGCAATCCCCCTCCCCCACTGCACAGGGAGGATAGTGAAAAATTCGAATCTTCGCCTCTTTCAGTCCCAAAGCTTAGTTAGTCAAAATATGCAACTAAAAAACTAAACTCGCGCTACTGTGGATCTTTTGTGGAGCTGCTAATTCTGTGCTTCAATCTTTTTCCCAAAAAATGTTTTTCAAGGTTTCGTGAATGGTTTTTTTAACCCATAAAAGACTTTTCCCAGAACCCAGGAAAACCGAAAGTTTGATGAACGCAGGTGCGAAACCGGTTTTACCCCTAATACTCGTGCCAAATTTCATAGGCATTCTCATGGTCACATACCCATAATACCCGTGCCAACTTTTATAGACACTCTCATGGCCACATACCCATAATACCCGTTCCAACTTTCCAGGCATTCTCATGGTGACATTAGCGACGCTGCATTTCGCGGAGCCGTGGCAATATCGTACGGAGACCCTGTATCGAATCGACGGTCCCGACCTGTCCGCACACCAGCGAGCAAATCAAGCGGGTCAGCATATTCGTAATGCTGCGAATCCGGAAGTTTGACTACGGGTGATAATGATTTGTTGAGGTTTTGTTGAATTCTTTCATTGGTCAGAAATTCAGACGTCATTTGTCACATTAGAACGCATTGCTGTTCCGCATTTTTCATCTGACTGTTTGTTCATTTTGTTGCCGTTAAAAGTCAAGACTATACCCGGTTCAGCAGCTGTGGGCTTTTGCGATGTTTCACAGGAATAGATGTTCGATGTTTCACTTTTTAATCTGCGGATATCCTACCGTAACACGTCGAGAACCGATCCCAAAAACGTCGAAAAAGTCTGAACGCTGCAGTGGCGCCGGGTTTGCTATGAAACAGTCAGCCAGACCGGACTTCTGAAACGAGAGGGGCACAAGAAGATCCAGTCAACTGTCGTTATTGTCGTTTTTGGTTCCGAGACTCAATTCCGAATCTGGCGCGCGGATGGGAAAGCGGTCTCATGCGTGACGCGGTGAGTGATTAATTCAAAATCTAAGTGGTAAGTGACCTGAGTCTCTGAGATTCGATCGGGTCACTTAGGCAGTTTTGAATTGGCGCACAAAGATTGAAACTAGTTTACTTTCGACGTCTGCAAATGCATTGAGTCGCAGAATCCAAAAAGATAGATAGTATCGTGTACAGTTGTTTTTTGTTTCGAAAATGTTCTCAATATTATTGTTTTCGTGTGTGATGTGACGGGTTACCTATTTGAAATTTTCCGATGTTCATATTTTTACACCCAATCACTTTGTCTTTTACCACCGGTTTAAAGTTCAGTTGTTCTGATGCAAATGTACAGTGATTGTGTGTTTGTGATTCTTTGAATTTCAACCGTTTTTTTTACAAAAAGCGGCGCTGATTTTTTACAAAAAACAGTTTTTTTTGCATTTTCGAAAAAACTTATTTGTGGAATTTTCGAAAAATTTTGTGTTCCATGCTTCATATGATTTTTTAACTTCAGTGTTATTGTCTGCTTTTCTGGTTCTAATTTCTACAGTCGAACTCTGAATTGTAGGCAATCAGCTGATTAGTTGGTGATCACGTGATTCATGCTTTTTGTGCAGCCATTGCTGAGGGGCGGAGTCTGTTCTGCATGGAAAGTCCGCATCGCGTGTGCACCAACCAATCAGCGCTGGCAGCGTATAATTTACGAGTTCGACTGTAACCCTTTGATTCTAAATTCTAAATCGTTGAAATAAACTGAACTATTCATCTTTTGGTTAGTTGTGCCTGTTTGGATTCCCGTGTGCTGCACGAATTAATTTTGTATTATTGTTTCTGCTTTTTGTGTGTTTGATTTCAGTTGCAGAGTGGTCAGTTTTGTTTTTTCGACAGTTTTTTTTGTCTTGAACCACAGTTTTGCGACTGCTGTTAGCAAAAACTGTATTTTCTTTATTTTTTTATTCAAAACCGTTTTATCGGAATTTCAAACGTTTTTTTGTAATTTCTCAAACTGCCTTGGTAGGACAGATAATGAGAAGTCAAACCTGAGCTTTGGCTGAAAGTATCTGTTAGAAACGGCTTTAATACCAAAATCATTTGATCGTTTGGTAAACAAATGAGTTGCGAAAACAACGAAAAAAATGCGCGGTTTTAACCGTTTTTCTCAAATCGTCATTTTGAAAAAAACTTCCAGAAATGCCAGTTTTTCAGCTGATGAAACTAAAGTTTTTACCATGGCCGCCAACCCTGTGATACAACTGTGTTCAATATGCATTGGAAAAATTTGTTGACCAATGTTTAACACTGGACTGCTTTGCACTTGTGTGGTACTATTTCAGCAAAAGACTGTGTTTGTGTGTCGGGCTCATTTTCGATTCAGTTTTCATCACATTTATTTTTCCAGCTATCCAGCATCACATCAAAATGTGTGTGCTGCGCTGCGCAGGTTTGATAAAAAAATAGTTCTTCACCACAACACAACATCAGTCATGATGTTTAGTCACTCCTTACCTGATTTCAACATCGATTTTGTTCATTTTTCTGCAAACTTTCAGTTTGTTTATTAGTTGTGCAACTTTTATTTCAGACGTTTTCCGAGAAGCATGGCCTTTTACCAGAATCCGGTCAGCCGGTGGTTTTTTTGAAATGTTTTTCTGCTCGTCCGTGTTTATTAGCTACGACTCGCGAAATGCTATTTCATGAATGCACCTTAAAAAAACACTTTGCTAACCATAGACTCTCGATTCGAGGCACGTGATTGACTTGAAGCACCGAAAAATCTGCGTTTCTTAGCTACGGACTCTTGACGATTTCAGGAGTGTCTGTATGAGTTGGAAATGTTGGAAAAAGGCAAATCTGCCGTCGAACTGCAAAGCTGCATTCATGAAGCAGCATTCAGTAACGCGTGGCCATGTTAAAGCACAGTTGTGCGTCACTTAAAATACTGCTTCATGAATGCCGCTTGAACGTTTTTTCAGCCAGTGCCTTACATCGGGCCGATTCAAGTTTCGCCGGGTTTGATCGTCAGCATTGCTGGACAGCCAACCCCAACCGCTCAATGGTGAGGTGACTATTCCTCTTTGGGGTTTTTATCTGAAATTTTCTCGTCATATATTCTCATCATTCCAATAACTGTTCATGGCATGGATCTTCAGTGCGCTGAGAGCAAACTGCAATCGAACTGCAAATCAGATAATCATCTGATTGGCTGTCTGAATAACGATCACTGATTTGTCCAACCAGCGTGATGCTAGCCAATCAGCATGCTGGGCTCGATTCTTTTTTTATTTTATTCTCATGTCAACATAACATGAGCTGCAAATGCTGTGCACCGCTTGACTGAAAATGTGATGGAAAAATGGTTTTTTAAACGAATAATATTGCAGGTTTGCAATCAACCTTCAATGTGGCCCAAACACCAATCCCCGCGACGACATCGCTTTGCACATTTCGCCGCGTTTCGACGGGAACACGGCAAAAATCGTTCGAAATTCGTTGCAGGTTCGAGTGTAGTGTGGTTCAAAGTGGTTCATTTTTTTTCTATTTTATTTCGCATTCATTCATCTGAAGGTCTGCTTCCTCCGAGCGTAAATTGGGTTTGCCCGTTTCCGCCGGAGTTTGGTGCCTTAATGGTTTTTGGAACCGGTGCGCGAATTTTTATAAAGGTTGTAACTAGAGGGCATGATAAGCTCTTTCATTAAAACGAACTGCTTCTCTGGTTTGTTGCTTGGTAAATCAATTGTTTTTTAACAGTTTTCCAATTGTAGCTTCCCTATCGGTTCTCAAAACCTGACGATGATTCCAAACCCCGGTGGTTTTAGTAGATCTAAAATTCAAAGGAAAAAATCAACGAAATGCGCACCTTTTTGTTTCGCTTTGTTTCAGTTCAATTACTTTTCGTTCACTTTTTTTTCTACAGCGCCAACAATGGGGACAAGAAGAGAACTACGGTCATTTTCCGTTCGTGTCCGGGCAGCCGTTCGAAGTTCTGATACTCGTTGAGCAAGACTGTTACAATGTGCGTTGCATGACCGATTGATGATTTGGATGAAAGAATATGCCATAGATGCCATACAGTGCTGTCTTCAATCTTCGAAAAACAGAAAAGTCTGCTAAGTTTTTCAAACGACAAATTCAGTATTCGCCATTTCAATAAGATGGAGAGAGTGCCGTGGCACCATTGCATGGCTCACTAGAGTGGCTGCACACACTGCATTCTGCATGTGGATTATACTCAATCTGGGTTGGGTGATTATGCCCAATCTCTTCTGGTTTGCCTGTATGCCACTACGCAATTTGAATCAACCGAAATCGAAGCTCACAGCAAAGCCTGTATTGCTCAGAACGTGTCGGACCGAAATGACGTCATGTGTTTGCTTTCATGTCTGTCTTTCATCCGAAATAATGCGTTTTTTCATCCGAAACGCGTTTATTCATCCGAAATGCGTTTTTTTCACCCAAAATGCATTTTTTGTCTCAGATTGCCATCAATGGCGAGCACTACACCGAGTTCCACCATCGACTGCCGTTGCACTCCGCAAACACACTGGCTGTCGACGGCGACGTTCAGTTGTTCCATGTGCGATACGAGGGCGGAGTGCGTGTGTCCTTGTTTCGGCCGGGATTTTGTTTTTGTTTGGTTGGATTCGCGAATTTTTCGTCAGATGTTCACGTCAAATCCCGTGTTTTAGCATATTTCCGTTTACGTTGACAGTTGACGTCAGACATGCACGGGAGCCAGGTATGCCTGTTCCGAGGCACACCCAAGAACACGCGTGCTGGCCGTTCGCAACAGGCATTATCTACCAGGTTACCCCAAATTTTGAGCGGCCAATCGAAGAAATCATCCATTTTCATCCATTCAGCAATTTCGCCAACCAGGTTACCTCTTTTTTGGTTGGTTTGGCTACCTCTACCAGGAACAGGCATGAAAATGGCTTTCGTGCACCTCTGGTTGACGTGCATGATGACTTGTACGTCAACATCAATGGATCTGTAGAGCCTGATTGATTGTGATCCTCACACCACTACTGAAAGGGTCGCATTATCGCACCGATTTGACGTCAACCAGACTGCACATGACAGCTGGCTAATCAGGTTTGCTGTCTTCTAAATTGATTCGTTTCGCTTGAAATTTCAGGCGGCCGGTTTTCCGCCGGAGACGCAGGCGCTGCCGCAGCCAACCACGGACGCAGTGCAACAGCAGCGCTATGGACAGCAAGTAAAGTGATCGTTGCAAGACCGCGCACTTGGTTATAAGTAACACAGTACAGCACTGTCAGAAGTACGCACACGCACACTCAAACATTCAAAACCGCGCACTTCGTCATAACACAGTAATGCACTGTCACAAACACGCACATATGTATGGCCTATTTTTTTAAACGTGTCCCACTGAAATGACGTCATGTGCCACAAAACATGCGCTTGTCGTTCACAGCAAACCAGACTATCCGTTTAGCCGGATTTCTTCCCGTAAACAAATGGTGAATGTCGAATCAGTCACACCAAACTGACATTTTAGTGCCTGTACTTTGACAAACGGGCGTTTTTAAATAAAATGACGTCACGTTAGTCCGGACACGTTTGAATAAATCCACAATACGTACATGTCTTAAGATTGGAACGTTGGTTAGAATTCTGATGCCTTCACTCGCCTGCTAAAGTATGTTCGTTGAAACCTGTCACTTTTTTGTGGAACACATACAGTGCATGCAACACTTTGAATTATAGTAAGAAGAACGAATGTGTCGGGTTTGGTTGAAATCAAACACCATTATAATGGTGAAATATTTTTCTTGCAACTGAGATCCCGTTCTTTCTTCCTTCGCGAGCTCTGTTCTGTGTTCTGCGACAAGGTTTAAAGAAACGTGCTGTATTATTATTGCTCGTTTTAGAGTTCTTTTTCTGCTTCCATGCACTGTTTCTTTGTTTTTTTGTCTGGTTTTCTTTCTGGTTTCTGATTATTTGCTTTACTCACGAGAATTTCGCGCAAGTATTCTCATTTGCTTCAGCGGGTAGAAAGCAGCTGATGTTTTTTTTTCATTTGTTTCGTTTTCAGAATTCCTCCGCACCACCACCAACAACTAAAAATCGGCTCTCAACCACTCCAACTTCGACATTTGTCTAGTTTCAACCGTCAACACCCAACCCAGTATCAACCCCCCCCACCGCCGTACACCGCACACGGCCACGTAACACAAAACGCTAAAACAACAGCTGCATTCCCTGTCTCGTTATTGTTTTGCTTCACTGTCGTTTTCTGCTTTTTGGTAGTCGCCGGGAGACTTGATGAAATTAGTTCAGTAGTACTAGTGTACCTAGTCATTAGAGCAGTTTACGGTTCAGCGTATCACAATATCGCCGTGGTCATGGCACGTTATAACTACAGTCGAACTCTAAATTATAGGGACTCAGCTGATTGGTTGAATGCTTTCTGTGCGGGTCGACCAAAGGCGCTCCACAGCAACACCAGTACAGAAAGCATGCCTCACGTGGCCATCAACCAATCAGCAGATTCCCTATAATTTAGAGTTAGAGCAGTTTACGGCACAGCGTATCACAATATCGCCGTTATCATGGCACGTTATAGCTAAACAACGCTCATTTCCTTTTTTGCAGCAAGGCGAGCGACCGCTGCAGCAGCAGCAGTACGGCCAAGCCGAGGGTCTGTTCAGTAAGTCGAAATCGCCGGGCGGGACTCAATCCGGAGGCGGCGGTGGTGGTAGCGGTCACCAGTTCCTGAAATACGGGGCAGCCGGTCTGGCAGGCGGGCTGGTGGGTGCGGCTGGCGCGTACGCGATCACGCGACTCGCGTATCCGAAGGGGAAGAAAGGCTACGGCAAGGTGAGCTCGAGCGGTTGTTTTGTTGTTTTGTGGGATTTTTTTCGTTTGGTTCTGCGACTCCGTTTCATGCGGCGCTGATGCGGCAATTCAAAATTATGCTGAACTGACCTGAGAGACACGCTGGCGATGCGATCGAGTCACTTTGTAACCTTGAATTGCCGCATCAAAAATTAGAGGTTTCTATTCAACGCAACACTGAAGTCGCAGAACCAAAAACGATAAATAATTATGTTGTTTGTGTTGGCTGCAAGTGCATAAGAACGTGATCACCACCAACCAATCAGCTAATTACCTATAATTTAGAGTTCGACTGTGGATGATTTTCTTTTGCAGCAACGCGGTTTCGGCATGCCCGGTGTTGGTGGCCATGGCGCTGGTGGCATTTTATCGGGCGGCGGTGCGTTCGGACACCAGAAAAAGGCGAAAAAGATGGGCAAAATGAAGAAGATGAAACACAAGAAGCACATGCAAGAAGAGCAGCAGTAGCAGTAGCAGTAGTAGCTCGAGTGACGAATGAATAAAATGAATTAAGTCAAATTCTTCTGTTCTAAACGGTGC
>JASANC010005725.1:0-79870 GCA_030248135.1 Theristus sp. LFF4_11 | reverse complement strand
GCACATGAGTTTCTGCAAAATACTTAGTTGGACTGGACCTAAGGGTACCTGCATACCAAATTTGAGCGAATCTAGTTTCGGCTAGAGGCAAAAATGTTCCACCGGTTTGCGGTGTCATAACATATCACTTCACGCACAAGCAAACAACAACTTTCCGATTACCATTTCACCAAGGCACTCGCTCGCAGCAATCACCGCTCGAACAGCAGCACCCACTCGCAGTGTGCCGTCTGCGGGAACATGTCGACCGGCACCACGTGGCGCAGGCGGAACGCGCTGCCCGCGAATCGGTTCGACTGCGGCCGACAGAGCGCCGTGAAGTTGGCGGCGGCCGCGTTCGGGTCGCACGACACGTAGACGACGCGCGTGAGACTGTGCACGCGACGCATCCACTGGATCAGGCGGCTGTGCACGCCGGCACGCGGCGGATCGACGACGCCAACCAAGTGCAGACGTCGTTTGCTGGCGTCGTCGCTCGAGGAGGAGCCCTCGAGCAGAGCGTCGTTCACGTCTGCCGGCAGTAAATACTTGAGATCGTTGAAACTGCGCTCAGCCGGCCCGCACAGGAAACGGCAGTTGGTCGCTGCGCTCTCGGCGGCGTTCTTCTTCGCGTCGCGCACCGACTCGCCGCAGATCTCCAAGCCCAACACCAGTCGACAGCGAGAGGCAAGCGAAATGCCGATGGTGCCCGTGCCGCAGCAGATGTCCAACAGAACAGAGTCGGCGTTCAGTTGCGCTAATCGGCCGACGGTCAGATAGAGCTCCTGAAAATAGGCTGAATTGACCAGAATGGTACAACCACCACCAGGTGACTGTTGGTCTCATTGTGAATCACCATGAACTGAGTATGAACGATACTACCTGAGATTTAATACTGCGCACTGGTTGGTGTTGGAATCAGCGTGCTGGATTGCAAAATGTTTAGAGCCGCCTTCACAACAGCCAAACTGCAGTGCATCATCGTCCGAGAAAGCTTTCGTTCTGGAGGCGGCCGAAAAATACCGCTTGTGTGCAGCTTGGATGACGCCAAATTGGCGCGACATCTTTCCACGGTGACGGCAATGAACAACAACGACAACAGCACAAACTGCACGAAGCAACAATCAATGCAAAAAACGGAAATCGTGGGTAGCGCTGCAACGGTCTCCCATAATGTTAGAACAAAAAAAAACCCTGAACACTGGAAGGCACCTCCGCTGCGGCAGTGTTCGTCTGGAAGAATGCGGCCGGCGAGACACGGAATCGTCGATTGAGCACAGTTTCATAGACGAACGGAGCGCCTGCAATCAGTTTGTACACGGGCGCATCGGCCAGTTGACGCTGCAAGTGAAGGTAGAGCGACGTGACACGAAGCTGGGGGGCGCTCGAACGGTGACTGCTGTCTTCGGTCACATCCGGCAAAAAACGTGCCCTGCAAAGAAACACACACAAACTCTAAATTATAAAGAATCAAGTGATTGGTTGGTGGTCACGTGATGCATGCTTTCTGTGCAGGCATTGCTGTGGAGCGTCGTCAGTCGCCCGGCACGGAAAAAATTCATCCCGTGACCACCAACCAATCAGCTGATTCCCTATATTTTAGAGTTCGACTGTAGGTGTTTATTCTGATTATTAAGATTTGAAAAGCCCGTCCAATTTGATTTGATGTCCGATTCTGGTCCTAAATGTTACGATTTCGTGCTATTATTGCGTTATGTTTTCAGTATTTTGCGTGCTCTCATCGATAAAAAACCGTTGAGAAAGTTGAATCACATTACGAATTGAGCAGCCGATGCCATTTCCTTCCCCCACTGAACCGAAAACTGAAAACACAAACAAGAATCGGACCTGATCAAAATGCAGCCAATCAGCACATCAACAAGCGCATGCCAAACGAGCGCAGCGCAGCGAGCCAGCCCACCTCAGCATGCGCACTGCGCTGAGCACGCGTTCATCCGAGTGCGTCTCATTCGCGTCTGCATTCACCGTCACGATCAGCATGAAGTCAGCCGTGAACTGTCGCGCCGTCAACATTCGCCAGAATCCCTGTTTCGTCGAATCGTCGTAGATCGAATCGGACGAGTGTTTCACGAAATCTTCAAACTCCGAAACGGCCAGTTTCATTGCGCTGGAAATGTGCGGACAGTTTCGGGGCGACCAAACCAATTGCTGCTGCTGGTTGCGTTTGCTGTTTCGGCCGCACACAAAACCGACGGTGATGTCGCCGGCGAGATTGCGGCCCACTGTGAACTCGCATTTGTTGCGATACGCACGAGCGACCGGCGATGCAACGATCGCACTCAGCACGTGCTGAAACAAACAAAAACACATCATTATGCGAACTTGTTGCAAAGACAACACGTCATCTGGCGACCACCTTTTGGTTCCGACGCCGGCGCTTCTTCGGAGTGGCACCGGCGGTTTTAATCGCAAACGCCAGAAACTCGGCTTCGCCCCTCCGGAGCGTTGCGCTCCGGCAAAGAACAACAACAACCACCTTTTGGTGACCATCAGCAGCGGAATTTTAGTGACCACCTTTACTCTTGGGTTTTTTCCACGAGTGAGGGCCAGCATACTAGCAAAACCGAATGTCCGAGTTGCTGTTGGTGTGCGTGAAAAGCGAATGTTTTAGAGCACAACGTCTTTTCGGCACGGTTCGTGCGAATAAATTGTTCACGCTCACTCATAACTAGGCCCTCATTTCCAGATTTTTACTCAAGTCTGACGCACAGTTGTCGTTGATGAGGCAGCAAAATAAACATTGACCGATGCAATGTGCGCATTTTAAATCATGAAAACAAAGGTTGTCAAACAACAAACAAACAACAGCATTGCAAGGACGCAAAAGAAACA
Source organism: Theristus sp. LFF4_11 (assembly GCA_030248135.1). Taxonomy (NCBI): domain Eukaryota; kingdom Metazoa; phylum Nematoda; class Chromadorea; order Monhysterida; family Xyalidae; genus Theristus; species Theristus sp. LFF4_11. The sequence goes on along the minus strand of JASANC010005725.1, from coordinate 77,038 downwards.
AATGGGTCAGAACAAGTATTCTACTGTACCTTTTCAGGCAACGCTTTGACGCCGACTGATTTCATTTCGTTTGTAATAGCAAGCAGCAGTTTCTCTGAAGCAGTCTGTTTTCGTGTCAGCTGTTCGTCGTACGACACGTCACGCCACGGGGCCACGCTGTCAAGCATGCTGTTCTCAGTTGTTGGTTCGGATGGCGACGCCGACGACGACGATGTTGCCTTCTGTTTGTCATCGTTGGTGTTAGTTGTTGAATTTGAATTGGCACCTCTGTAGACTGGTGCCGCCTTTGACACGGCAATGGTGCGCCCGTGCCATTTGTGCCCGTTCAGTTGCTCAATGACAGCCGTCTGTGCCGCCTGTGACTTGACGTTCGCGAACGCGTGACACGACGACGCGCGAATCAGGCGCACTTTTCGAACGTCAACGTCGGTCAATTTAAACAGACTTTTCAGTTCCTTCGGAGAAGTGTGTTTTGAGAAGCCGGAAATGCAAATTCGAAAGTTGTTGTTGTTGCTGTTGCCATCGTCGTCGTCCTCGTCGTGGTGGTTTGTATTTTCCGCATCCATTTATGAATTTTTTTGGTGCATCGATCAAATGACTTCACTCATGCACGGCACGCCTAGCCTCAGCCGCGATCGCGAAGACAAAGATCCCCTCCGTTGGGTCTGAAAAAATTCAAAAAGCATTGCAATGGAAATGGCCTTTTCCTGTTTTTCTTGCTAAATAGTGAGTACAATAGGGCAGTAGCGAAAGCGGGACCTTGGGTGAAGGGGGGGGGGGTGTTTGCCAAATTTTAGAGGGGGGGGGGTGTCAGGTGCCTTCTCGGTGAGGGGGGGGGTGCACTGGCCGAAAAATTTCGTGAGGTGGGGGGGTGCACGGGATCGCACGGGTAATACCGTTTTGGGCCCACGGTACTGATTGAGATACAAACATGCAGATAATATAGATACCGACAGATGAGAGAAATATAGAGATATACAAGAGAAAATGTCTCAATCGAAAGTCAAAATCAAAGGGGGGGTGGTCAGACGGTCAGGATTTGGTAGGGGGGAGGGGGGTTTGGAGCAGTACCGTGGGCCCAAAAAAAATTTCGAGGGGGGGGTATGGTACCGTGGGGGGGGGGGGTGCCGACCAAAAAGTGAGGGGGGGGGTCCAACCGATGGTAACGGGGCACCCCCCCCCAGGGGGGGCCCAGGGGGGGTGCATTTTTTCAAAATTTTCTGTGGGGGGGGTCCCCCGCCCCCCCCCCCCCCCCCCCATGATAATTTTTCGCTTAAATTTTGAAGGAAAAACGCTAAATTTTGCTGCAAAATCGTTGAAATTACAATGAAGATGGTCAAGTTATCATATATTCAGCTTATATTATGGACTTTATAGACAAAAAATCATGATTTTCGAAAAAAATTTTAGGGTGTGCAGAAAATTTTGGGGGGGGGGGGTGTCCGCCAGACAAAATTTCATGGGGGGGTGGGGGGTGTCGGCCAAATTTTCGAGGGGGGGGGGTACGATGGGGGGGTGCCCGGTTTTAGGGGGGGGGGTGGCACGGTGCCCCCCACCCCCCCCCCCCCCCCCCACCGTGTGGGGTGCTCTGGGGGGGGGGGTGTACCCCCCCCCCCCCCCCCCCCCGCCCACGGTACTGGTTTGGAGGCTGAAATTGGGGAGGTGGGATTGGGGGGGGGGTCGAAATCTGGGAGGGGGAGGGGGTCTGGCCCCCCCAAATTCGAGAGGGGGGTATTTTGACCAAAATTTGGGGGGGGGGGTTGCCCGGGTGGGGGGTGTCGACTTGGTGGGGGGGGGGGGGGGTTTGGGTGCCAAACATTTTTCAGTAGGGGGTGTCACTGTGTCAGTCTAGGTACAGTGACACCCCCAGTGGTCAGTTCTATAAAAAGTGAATAGTGCTTGAAAAGTAAATAGTTCTACTCCAGGGTGTTCCAAAATTTAGACCTTGACAAATTCCGGTTGAATACTTGAACCCCAAGTTCATGTTTGACAGAAGCGTCCTATTGATTGCATTGATATTTCTAATTTCGACGCAAAACTGGTTGTCAGTAAAACTCATACCTCGATTATTTCTCCAGAATTTGTCAAAGACTAACTTTTTAAACACCCTGGAGTAAAAATGTTCACTTTTCAAACACTATTCACTTTTATAGAACTGACCACAGGCGTGGGCCATGGGGGGGGGGTAGGGTTAGGGGAAAAAATCCGGATTTGTTTTTAAATTAAAATTTTTTTTTACAAGTTAGGTTCGTTCGAAGCGTCTCGTCGAGCTGAGTTCATCTAGACTATTTTCAGAACGATCCGGAAAACTATAAGAGCGAAAATCGTGTTTTATTGAAATTATGTCCATTTCATAGAGGGAAAGTTGCATTTTCAACAGTAAAACAGGACAATTTTCGACGTGTACTTGAATATTGAACCGTTCTTAGTTGTTCCTCTTTAGAAAATTACCAAAATTTGACTGTGTTCAAAAATTCCTGTTTGCTGTAGCTAAGTCGGCAACCCCTGTCGACCCGGTCGCCCCCCCCCCCAAGACACTTACTTTCAGGTTCAACCAGCTATGCTATCTGGCACATGGCGAGAGCCCACTCTTCAAATCATCGTATCGAAAACACGTACCATGATTTCGCGATCACGTTGCGGGCAACTGACAGACGCAAGTTTAACACGTTAGTTTAGCTCAGCACGCAAGTTTTAACATGTGGCCATGTTATCGGGTATCTGAAAAACGGTCGTGTGATGTGGTATTAACCAACATCTCCGCTCCAATTGTTTAACAATATATCGCACAACTCCATTGTAGACCTATAACATACGCCAATCAACAAGATATCATGTTCATCTCATGGCCTACCGACTGAAAAACATGTTCTAAGTTGCAAGAAAACGATTTCTGAAACGATATTTCAATTCAGTTAAGTCATTTCAACGCTAAAAATTGACTCTAGAAGTCATCCAAATCGAAAAACATGGAGTACGTCGGTCAAAATGACCAAATAATGACATTTACCTAAGCACACAAAGAAGTTGGGAAGAAAATTTGGTTTGAACTTTCAAAAAATTATGCCATAAATCGAATTTTCAGAGCAAAGTAGAAGAAAAATTTTTCAAATTTTTTTTAAGTTTGAAAAAAAATCCAAATTTTTTTTTTAAAAACGAAAAAAAATTTAAAAGTTTTTTTTTCAAAGCCCCTAACCCTAGGGGGGGGGGTTAGGGTTGTTAAACAAAAATCGAAATTTAAAAAAAAGTGATTAAAAAATGCCGATTTATTTTAATTCGAAAAATTTTCCTTTACAGTCGAACTCACTAAAATGTGGAATCAGCTGATTGGTCGACCGAGCGGAGGCTGCTCACACTCCGCACCGTTCTTTTTTCGTGGATTTGGATTTTATTGAAACGTGTTTTTAGGAATTTCCAGCACCCTTTTTGTGCTAAAAATAAACTCAAAGGTTAGAGACCGCGAAATTTAGAAAATTTTTATACCACAGCTCAACTCAAAATGTATTTTTTGTTTAATGACGACGACGACGTCGTCGCTTAGTTTTTGCGTGTGGACTGAAAAATAAAAGCCTGAAAGGAGTGCGCTGTGCATGGTTTGCTGCGTGCACCAAGTAAATGAACACAGCAGCTTACCAAAAACAACTTGAAAACGGTGAAAATGAAAAATGACAGCAAAGTCGTCGTCGTGTCGTCGTCGTCCGCGAAGTCGGAACGCAATTTTAAATTGCGGACGCATGTCGATCGGTCAGCTAGGAATGAAACCTTCTTCAGCTGGCTACACGGCGCACTCATTTCAGGCTTTTGTCTTTCAGTTCACACGTAAAAATTAAGCGACGACGTCGTCGTCGTCAGTAAAAAATGCATTTTGAGCTGTTGAATAAAAAAATTAAATTTCGCAGTTCTCCAACCCTTTGAGTTTATTTTTAGCATGAAAAGGGTGCTGGAAATTCACACTCATTCAAACGAAACACGATTCAATAGAATCCAGATCCACGAAAAAAGAAGGGTGCGGAGTGTGAGCAGCCTCCCCTCGGCCGACCAATCAGCTGATTCCACAAATTTATTGAGTTGGACTGTAATATGCTCTGCAAACCTTAAATTTGGCACAATTTTTCAAAAGTTCAACAAAAATTTTCTTTGATATTACCTCGTAAAACCGTCAGCAGGCGATTTTAGACCGTTTTACAGACTGATTTTAGGCTTCGACAACATCTGCGATGAAGTTTTTGAGCGTCCCAAAGCTTGGCTTAACATTTCCGATGCAGATAAGTTGACGATTCGCCTCGCAGAGCGTCTGAGCTGCTCCGTTTTCAAGCGCTACGTTGTCTGGTTGCTGCTTCGTGTCGTGTCGTCGCGACATCACCAGAAGAATTGGTCGAATTTCAAGGCGGTAAGTTTGTCTTTTTAGTTTAGCATTGCTGGGGACAATTAGTGACGTTTTGGGGGTCAAAACACTAGAAGAGGCATGGTAACAGTTTGGAAAAAGGGTAATTGAGGTCACCAAAACAAAATCTCCAAAGTTCCGCCATACGGGAGTCATTCCGGAGTCATTTCGACGACAAAATTTTTCAAATAAACAGCCTGCTGAAATTTTTTTTAGATAAATATAAGCTGAGCCGAAAAGACCTTTCAGATAGAGATAGATTCAAAATTTTGGGGGAGCGGCCCCCAGCCCCCCCCCCTAGAACAACTATGCCACCAGAGCACCCGAGGTCGATAGTGAGACCTCCGCGGGGGGATGGGAGGGGTCACGCGACACCCACCCCCTAAAACCTGACGCTATCATCCACATACCCCCCCCCCCCTCGAAATTTGCTTGGCACCCCACGATGCATTGATTAACCAACACATGCTCGGGTTAATTTGCTAGTTTTAACACAAAAATGTAAAGCTAATATGATGCTTGGTTAAAATTTCAGTCCAAGCCATCCAGTCGTTGGCGAGCTAGAGCCGATTCTTATCGTGTACTTTTTTTGGATCACCCTGTACTAAGATTTTGTTGCACAACAGATTGTTTCGAAAGAACATGGGATTTTGGGTCAGTGTCAGTTAGTGCCCCATTTGAATGTTTTATTCAACGCTGAATGAGCAAAAGCTGTATGAGAACAGTCGAAATAGATTCAAAATGATAATTTGCTGATTCGCAGGTGTTGTTGTGAGAAAAAGGAGCTGCACAATCACAGTGTAACAACATAAGAATTTGGAAAATATATATACCTCATTTGGAATGTAAAAACTGTCACATTTTTGCCATGTTTTCACTTCATTTTTCAGAATAATAAACTTTAAAATCAGATTTTACAGCTGGCTGTAACCTTTACAAGTGACACGACAGTGTGGGGTCATTCTCTCAAAATTCAAAGGTCACTCAATTGTATTTGGAGAATTTTAGGAGTTTTCCTTCATTTTAGTCAAGGCCACTGGTCACATCAAATAACGTCTGGTACCAAAACAGTTTTTACGACCCTTGTTGCTCATAGATTTGTCCGCGTGTGAAAACCGCTGATTAGTTGTGTTTTGGTGTTTTTGCTCATGCACAAAATCTAATTATTTCTCTGTTGGTGATTTTGAGTTCAGAGTTGTTGTAGAGAAATACCCAGTTCAACAACATTCTCAAAAAGGCAGATAGCGGTGTTTTGACTTTACTTCTTGACCAATTGTTCTCGTGCTCAAGCTCAGCAGGTGGCCTTTGCACACCAAAGTCATGAATTTTGAAATAAATTCAGTTTCAGATCAACATTCATGAGAAACGGAATATGATTTCCTCACCGATTCTTCTTTCAACTTTGATTCGTTTGTTGTTTACAACTTTCAGTTGCAAAAATTTTGATTCAAATACATTTGTAACGAGCGCACAGTATGTACCGTATTACCTCCAATAAACCCCCATGGGGTTTATTGGTGGGGGGGGGATTCTTGGTGGGGGGGGGGTTATTGGTGGGGGGGGTTATTTACAAACAAATTCCAGGGGTGGGGTTTACTGAAAAATAGCAAAAATACCTTGCATGGCAGGCAAGAAAGTCGCAGAAACTTCTACATAGAAATTTCCTTTTATAACAGCCTTTTGTAATGAAATTACCATTAACTCATCCATTTGGGGCCTTTGGTAGCACAACTTCATCATTTTCACTGCAACCAGCCACTGAATTCGCTGGGTATGTGTTTCAAATAGGTTTCCAATAATCCCCCATGGGGGATTATTTGTTGGGGGGATTATTCGGAAACTTGTCGTGGGGGTGGGGGTTTATTGGTGAGGTGGCGGGGGATAAATGGTGGGGGGTTTAATGGGGGTAATACGGTATGATGCTAGAGCACTTTGACTTTTGTCCTTCTGAATATTTCGACACCAGTCATTTTTTATCGACGTTGTATTCTTCAGACAGCCGCTCAACGCTTTCATTGTTATTATTTGTCTTTACTTAACAATTTTTTAATCCTTCTATGTTGTGTTGAGTACAGTGTAAATGACTCTCGTTTTCAATACTTTGATGTTTTTCTCCACACGATGCCAAACCTTTTTGAAAACAAAAACGGGAGTTTAGGGCGTGTATGCGCTTGCGCTCTGTCCGCTGCTTGCTATAACACTTGTTTCGCTGGCATACCCACAATTATAATAAGCTAAGATAAGCTCACAAAACATTTTTTGTCGACGCGACGTAGAAAAGGAACGGACTTATTGTAGTTGCTTTTTAATGTTTGTTTTGCACGATTTACGTTTTTCGTTGTCAAAAGTGGTCAAAAAAGTGAAAGTTAAGAGAGAACGATATTTGAAAAGCTCGGTTGGCTCACCCAAAAGCATAACGCTGTTATAATTTTCTATGCTTCTACAGACATCTAGTAAACATGCGACAAACGGCTGTTTGTTAAGTCAACAAAAGTAAAAATGCTGAATATTATTTATTTTAACATCAACAACAACATTTCAAATAGTAAGAAATAGTGGTGTAGTTTACGGCCGTTTTAGCTTTCAAGAATAGTTCAAAAAGAACAGAGTGTGTGTATGGTGATGTGTGCAACTGGGATCATAAACGCGTGTGTAGATATCTGTTTTGATGCTTTTTTGCGTTTAATGCTTACATCAAATGCTTTGAAATTTTAGTAAAATAGTATTATAAAATGTTTTGTTGTGTTCATCGCGTTTTACTAGTTCCATTGAATGTAAAGCCAAGCTTTGTTGGTATCGGCATAACGCCTTTATCTCATAGCTTGTCTTTATTCCACCACCGGTTGGCTGTGTCCTTTCCTTAGCCGCTGATAAAAATCGGTGAGAATGATAAACGAGGTTCGTACTGTTGCAGACGACTCTTTTACTTCAAAACTTTACCAACAGCTATATGTTGGTGTGAGCAAGTTAAGAATGGTGTGCGTAACAAAAAAGCGCTGCCGCAGATTGAGCAAAGTACTCTGAACGTACAATATGTCGCGTCTGTAGCGCTCAACGTCGCTTCGCTCTTCGCTGTCGCTGAACGCTAGACGATTAACGACGTTAATAAATCGTTACGTTTTTCTTGCTTCGATTTTCTGTCTGCTTTTCTTCAGCTGCACAACAAGCTGTATCATAGACGTAATCTTTATGAAAAAGATACCATCAGATGTGGCAGTTTTCTTTGGCTACTTTTTGCACTCAGAACAAAGCATGTGGTTTGGTTTCATTTCATTGATTGGATTCTCACGTCAGCGACACAAAATGCTGAACTGAAAGAAAAATATCGCTGATCACAAACCTGCCACTTTTTCGTGAAATGAATAAAAATACGCGGTTCACCAAAAAAGTCACATGCCCTTTTAATCTGGTGGATTACGAAAAAAATCAGAATCTCGGTTTTCAGCACATACATGCTATAGTTTATGTACGTTTATACATTGACCACCAACGGTCGGTTCATCGGCTTGAGCATATGTAGTTTTCTTGCATTTAATGTTTCTGTGCCGTGCCTTGTGCCAAACCATATCAAATAAATCCTGGGTAAATCTGTGCACACGCAAACGTGTTTCACATGCGTATCTTTTCCTTTTTTACTTATCAAGTTACAACGCTGTGTATTCTCTAGTTTTTACTGCAAAAACTGCAAGTGTGTTTGCTTGTTTGTTTTCTTTCTTTCACTGATCTGATTAGTGTAAGTTGTCGTTTTTGTTGTCGCTCGTTTCATCAGTTTTGCCGCACGGTACGGCTGACACCAAAAACGATTCATTAGCTTCTGGTACTGTGATGCTCAACTCAACTGAGCGAGAAAACAGAGATGCATGGTGACTTTGATAGACAAAGACACAGAACAGTAATGTTCGTGTACCTATTATATCAGGACGATTTATTTTTCGGTAACTTTAAAACTTACGGATCAACACCAAATTTGTAATTTACAGATGCCAGACTAAGTCGCACATAAAATACCAACGTAACCTATGTACAAGTTTCACCAAAAAAATTTAGTCGAATTCCTAGTGAATGTTGAGCAATTCGCACTATTTGCTTCTCATTTACAAAAAAAATTTGTCGGTCAACAAATCTAAATGGCCACTAAGCACTATCGCGTTCTACTTGTTGGCGGATTTTAGTGTAAAACTGTTTTTCGCTCTTGCGTAAAGTGAAGTACACCGGAAACGCAGAATTTGGAAGCGCATTCATTCGTCACTACGGCCCATTAGTGGGAGGCGTTCAGGCGTCAAAATAAGCTGAGAGAGTCTCTGCTGGGATCTCAGAAGAAACGCATACAACTGTTGCTACCAGCACCAGACCTTAGTCACGTCGTCGGCTAATATAATTTTATTCCCACACCAGGCTTACATTCAAGCTGCATGTATTATGCGGCACAGCAGACCGAAAATCAGTGAAGGTCGTTAGCATGCGGTGGTGACGAGCGAAATGACCCTACTTTACTATGCCGCTTGCTAGCTATAGCAAAAGCTGCAAGTACCCAGTCACAACAACAGGCCACACGTACATTGCAAGATTTTGAGTAGCTTTATGACTAAGTAGCAAGGAAAAAGCGGCAAAATGTTATTATTGTTGTTGTTGCTTTCTGGTGTGGCACATTACGCGCTCGTTTGACTAACGCGGAACGAACGAACACGAAACTTACTCTATACTGTGAAAATATGCTATTTTATTCCGCTACAGCATGTGCGACAATAGACAAATAAAATTATTTATGCCCAAACGGTAGTAGCGTCTTCAAAACTTTTCTTGAGAATCGCTTTTTAAAATTCGTGGTTATTTGTCATAAAGTATGACTTTGTAGCTGTGTGTAGCTGTAACGTAAGCCATGATGCAGCTAGTGTGTGACGCAGCGAACGATGCCCATATGTTTGATCAAAGTTCGTTCTGGAACTAAAATTGACTAAAACTTTTAGGGCACACGCCAATAAAAACTAAAATTGAAAAGTATAAGTTTTCCATGCGCAAAAAAAAATCTTTTATCTTTTAGTGGCACAATCCTTCAGTTAAAGAAATACACTGAACTTTTTGAAGTTACTCCATTTTGGAGGTACTCAGTTCATTTAACAACAGGGGTGAATAATCAAACGATCTAATGAAATCGTGCCATTGTTAAACGCAATAAGCACGTTGATTATCACGTATTCTCCAACCACACGACTTCGAAAACTTAAGAGGCGGCGTATCTTCTTTTGTTGGTCGCTCTTTACTCTGTTGACTCCATTCTCTCTGTGCTTCTTCTATCTATGTAAGTTCCGGCGCATTGATTTTACGGCCTTATGTCTCTATTAGACGCTTCAGTGAACAATTTTTTGACGTTTTCATGTTTACTTTCGGTGTTTTTTTCGATGTGTGCGGGCTTTATTGGAACAGCCAAACTACATTGGCTTATTTTTAATTTATGTGCAAAGTTCAGATTCATATAAAGACATTCAACGCATGACCGTTTCGTTGCTGTGTATTTGCTAGATCTCCATATAACATCATAAAGATGACTTTTTATCATCAAGAGATAGGTATTCGGCAATGTAAACGATGGTGTGTTCTGTTGTTGGCTTTTATGGACTGCGTACGTCATATCGGTAAATTTTCTCTGACAAGAAAGATAAAAAAGATCACACAGAAAAAGCATGCCAAAATGTGCGTGCGGTTTATGTGTCCTTCTAGGATGTTTATGATTTCTCTCATGAATATCGACTCGTATAACAAACACCTTTCTGAACAAGAGGAATATAATCTCATCATTTATTTTACCCTTCGTCTATGGTTTTCAGTTGAGAAACTGATAGAACGCACATTTATCAGTATAACGATATTGTACCTGCAAGTACAGTTTTTGTTCATAACCTCTGCGCTTTATGTTCCAGATTTATTCAAAGTTACTTTGCATCGTTTTCTGTGCTTCTGCGCTTCTGCAAAGCGCACAGCTTTTGCATTTGTTCAAACATCAAACCCAGCTGTCAAATTTTCCCGTTTTTTGACAGATTTTCTGTCAAAAACAAGCATATTCACCTGCGCACGTTTACGCTCAACTGGATCTTTGCAGCTCAGCAACGTGACTGTTTCAAAAGAGCTTAACTTCACTTAGCGAAACGTACTGTGATGTTTTTAAATTGTTCTTCTGTGGTCTGGGTTAAATTGGTTGAAACCCCAAAAAACCACAAGTGTTTATGTTGCTGCTATCACCATGTCGAACCATTTCGCGGGGTGGTAACAACAAAGACCAGTAAAAAACGCTCACGGTTCGGTACACTAAGCATTATTCTTGTACCTGCCCATCTCAACAGTGACGTTTTTGGGCTGCGACTTATCTTTATAATCATATGCCGCCTCAAAAGAGTCGATGCCGAAACCATGTTTGCAAAATAAGAACATTGAATACTTTTGCAAACGAAAACTTGTGCGACTTCATTATTATCAGTGTAGGTTGTGAAAAAGTTCGTTTTTGATACAGATTCACCATCCTGCTATTGATTCTGTGGTTTATTTGCACAACTCACAAATGGTTGTGGCAAAAAAAACCGATTACGCAAATAAACCGCCAAGTTTTCTCAAGTCGATAAGCACGTATTGTACCACATACATAGTTGTCAGTCTTTACCTGCCTTTGTAAATAAGCCAAATCAAATGCAAAAAGTATAGTAGCAAGAAAACGAAAACACGCAGGCAACGTCAAAAAGTGGAAAAAAACCGATTACGACTCACGAGTGTATATTATATTTTTTTGGGTTCTGCGACTCAATGCGTTTGCATCTGTAGAAAGGAAATTAGTTTCAGTCTTTATGTGGCAATTCAAAATAGCCCAACTGACCCGCCCCGATTTAGAGGACTCGGACCACCGTACCAATTTTGAATTCCCGCGTCATGCATGAAGCTATTTATCTTTCTATGCGCGCATTGAGTTTCTGGACCAGAATAAAAGATAATAACTTCATAAACACCACAGCAAATATCGATATAAGTGAATAGTATGAAGACGAAGGGCGTTTGAAGTCTTCTTTGGCTATTTATATTTTCAGTTTTTCTTAAAGCTTTTTCCCATCTCTCTTTCAGTTTCTGCATGGGAAGCGGTTTGATTGAAAATAGATACACAGTTTTACGCAAAATGCACACAATTCTGACAAGGAAATATCACTTCTGACGTTTCCTTTTTTCGCCATGTTATTTCTGCTTTTGCAACATCGTCATATGCATTTTCATCAGCGGAACGTGTGTTTGTACTGTGTCATTTGAATTCAACTTTGACTTTGAATGCGGAATGCATACCATAGTAGTAGTACATTGTAGTACCAGTTTGAAAGCTGATCTTCGCGATGTCGCTTTCGTTTGTATTTTAGTTGCCGTTTGTATTTTGTGTATATTTACGCTTTCGTCTTTTTTGCCTTATAGAGTTGATAGGAAAGGTGTCAAATTTCGCTGGTTTGGTTTGCGTCTCCGATATTAATTTGGTAGTAGTAAGTGTTTATCTGTTATTTTTCAATGCAGCTAAAAGCCAAGCTTATTCATTTGGTTTGCTGAGAACTCTAGGAAAAGCAATTTTTTTGTGCCGCAGCTAATTTCTTTTTCGCATTCAATAATTTGAAGTGATTTTGGCAACTTATTGGGTAGCACTTTACGCGCGGCACAATTTCCATTGCACAGATTTAAAGCTTTCCCAATAAAAACTACAAGTGTGGCCGCTAATTCTATTTCGAACGGAAAAAAACCTTTCATTTCAAAAACAAGATCACTAGAAACTTGTCATGTTTCACCAAAATTTTATTGCACTACCATATTTTTTGCGCGTCTTTTCATTATTGTTACACTTTAATATAATTACGTGACAGAACATTAATTCGGATGACACCGGTTATGACGAACTGGTGCTAAACAAAATTATCGTTCAAATTTGTCTCAATAAATACGTTTTAAATTTTTAAGAACGTCAAAAATCTTTCTGGTATTTTACGATTTTCAGCTGCGTTCACAGCGTTTACAGTGGTCGACGTTTCGTTAGTTGTCAACTTCCAGAAATCATGAATATACGGTTGGCCTGATAAACCCCGAATTATACCGAGTCGACTGCCGTAGATAGGATACATTACGATACAGCCATCAAAGCAACGTCAAAATGGAATCAGAAATCAAACGCGACGACAACGCATCACCGTATGAATTCGACGATCCACCGATTTCACCTCTACGTCGTTTTATACCTGGTAAAACTAAAAATCTCTTTTCTAGCAAGCGGATTGGTTGGATTTTTAAATTACTTTTGTTCATTGGTCAACCAATTCAACAAGAATTGTTGAAGACCGGTATTTTGTTTATGTGCCACGTGTCGCATTTGTTTATAATCATTTTTAATCGGACAACTTTATTCCCTTCATCGGTTTCAAATTGCTACAATGTAGAATTATGAGTGCTCTTAGGGGATTACTGAAATTAAAAGTGTCAACTTTAGTTAATTCGCATGAACCACTGAACTATTCCTATAAGTACTTTTGTTTTGTATTCCACAAACATAGTTTTCGGAATGCCAGCTATGTATTTCAGCGTGCCAAGCGGTGGCAGACAACTTTGTAGCGAGAAGCTGTCGATATGCATTTATTTTATTTTTATTTGTCATAATATTTGATAATATTATGTGCAGGCAGATGCACAGAACTTTTTAAATTGCTGTGTTCAGCACACCAGTTTTATGCAATATCCCATTGAGCCCATTCAGAACTTCATTGACGAATATGTAGTAAATATAAGCGATCGTTTTTATGAATTCTTTTATTGTGTCTACGGCTTATCGACAACATTTTCACAAAGGTTATGCACTGATGCAAGCGCAACTGTGTGAGATGCTATAAATAACTGCAATATTCAAAAAGTTATGCTCTGTTGGTTGATGAACTAGTTTAATTCAGCGTAAAATTACGAACTATGCTTTCAAAACTTTTTGGCTGCTTTTTTAACAAAAAAAACTTAATTTTGAAATAGCAACCGCAAAATTAGCTTGTTTTAAAGAATTAAATTGTTTACAGATCTACACGCTTAAAAATATGTATGACCTATTTTTTTAAACGTGTCCCACTGAAATGACGTCATGTGCGGAAAACATGCGCTTGTCGTTCACAGCATACCAGACTTTCCGTTTAACCGATTTCTTCCCGTAAACAAATGATGAATGTCGAATCAGTCACTCCAAACTGAAATTTTAGTGCTTGTACTTTGACAAACGGGCGTTTTTAAAGCAAATGACGTCATTTTAGTCCGGACACGTTTGAATAAATCCCCAATACGTACATATGTCATGAAAACCTCAGATGCAATTTTTTACAGTAGACATGTAGTGTATGCATGTGTGACCGACACTTGCAAAGCGTTCAAAAAAAATGGCAAACGTGGTGCAACAGTTTTTAGCGTTCAAAATGACTAAAACTATGTCACACCACACGACACACCGCGTAAACCCGCAAAACTCCGCGAAATAGAAAATACAGGGTGTCCAAAAAAAAACATAACAAAAGTAAATGGCTCGTGCGGCCGACTGGTTGCACGTGAAGCCGTGAAATTTGAAACACTTTTAGAAAAAAGGAACACATTTTGTGTGTGCAAATTTTATCCCGAAATTCCACTTTTTCAATAACATTTCAGCAGAAATACGTAAAAGCTCAAAAATCACCTAAATTCAGTTTTTTGACTCAAGATAAACATCATTGTCGTCATCGAGAATCTCATCTGGCAGTGGCACAAGCTCGTCGTCAGCTTCAACTTTACTGATGTCATCATGTTCATGCTCACGGTCGTTCAGTTTCATGTTTCTCGGCTGCTCAATGTGTTTTCCATTGTTCTCAATGAACGACGACATTCGATGTTTGAAACTGATGATCACTTTCTGGTGCAGCGCCCGATCATCGATGATTTTTTCTCACACCGCTGCAGTGGTGGGCGCCGAAAATGTCCCGCATTATCCGTCAGATGCCCCCAAACGCAGAAGTCAAAGGCTTCATGTCCGGACTCCTCTCGGGCCATTCAATTCTGCCCATGCGGCCGATCCAGCGGTCACCGAACGACGCCGACAGCCACTCGCGCACTTGTTTCAATTTTCCTCTTGACTTATGGGTTTGGGGCACCTGAAGGAAATTGTGTACCGTTCGGCGCCCAACATTTTCGACAATTTGAAAACCAAAATTCGCAGTGGTGTGCAAAAAATCAACGATGATCGGGCGCTGCACCAGAATTGCTCATCAATTTCGAACATTGAATGTCGGCAATCATTGAGAACAATGAAAAAAACATTGGGCTGCTGAAAAAAGTGAAACTAAAGGGTCGAGAGGGAAAATCTGATGAGATCAGTGAAGACGAAGCTAAAGATGAACTTGCGCCACAGTCATATGTGAATCTCGATGACGACAACGATGATTATCCTGAGTCAAAAGGCTGAAGTTAAGTGATTTTTGAGTTTTTACGCATTTCTGCTAAAATATTATTGAAAAAATGGAATTTCGGGATAAAATTTGGACACACAAAATGTGTTCCTTTTTTCTAAAAGTGTTTCAAGTTTCACGGCTTCACGTGCAACCAGTCGGCCGCACGAGCCATTTACTTTTGTTATGTTTTTTTTGGGACACCCTGTATATTGCACTGTAGATTTTATCTGTTCGTAAGACGAATACTCCCCCCCCCACAAATATTATCTTCCAGGCCGTTCATCGATGCATGTTGATGCGCCGGTGACAACACCGTTGCGCACAAAAGAAGATCAACAGTCAAGCGTTCACCATCAACAGCGACCAATCAACAACGGCAACGGAAATTTCTTCTCCACGTTACGCCGATCGTTGCGAGAGCGCATTCCGTCGTTCAGGAGCAGCAGCGGCGGGGATCGAAGTCGCCACAGAAACCAGAGGCTAAATATTGAGGATAACTTTCAATATACTTCGACGACGACACGAGATACGGCTTTGATACACGCCACTCCGCGCGTCGTCAGAAGTGAGTTTCTGTTTGAAATTAATAATTTCCCTGAAAATGATTCGCGGATTCAGAATTTCTTTTAAAAATTTAAGTTTTTACTGCAAATTTACTTTGTTTGAGTACCTTACCTCGATTTGATTATCCTTCAAGACGGACTCCGTTTGTAAGGTTTTTAATCCGTGCTTCATTTTGTTTACTTAACCACATGCTGCGACAGAATTACATAAAACATCATCCCCGAACGGGGTTCTGCTTTTTTACTGCATTAAAAATTGCGGTTGTATCGTTCTTTCATTGCCAGGCCAACGGCATTGAGCCGATGACATCCTTGCAAAGATTTCCGTCTGATTGGCTAAAATTCAATTTTTCTTATTTGAACTTGAACACGCCAAAAGTCATAATTTAAAAAAGCGTGTATAATTTCGAGCCATTTTTCTCGCCGTGCGTTGCGTACAACCAACGAACATTTTCAATTTTCTATCATCAATTATTTTTTGATCTCTGATGAATAATGATCGTATCAGCGTGTACAAATCACAACCAGCAGGAGGCGAGCCAATGAGCTGCAGTTCTGCATTCAGTTCAAGTTTGACCTTGGCTGTCTTCAAAAAATTTACGCCGCGCTTATCCCGTCCGTCCGGTGCGCATGTTTTGATAGATTTCGTGGTCGGGTTTTTTTGACTTTTCATTTTTCGCACCAGTTATTGCGTAAATGTGCTCCCCGCTACGATGGTTATAATAAAAATTACGCGAATATTATGCAATATTCATTTCGACAATGTATACCGCTGAGAGCTTCGGTGTGACGAACCCAACTGAAAAAAGACGAGACCCTATTTTGTTTCACCGAAACATTTCAAAAAATCATAATAACCGCCTTGATTTATTTGCCAGCCGTCCAGTGCAGGAAGTAGAGTTGGAGCATTTTGTAAACTTCATGTCGTATTTGCCAGTTCTGTAATCTCCCAACAACGGTTTAAAAACTAAGTTTTGAAGCAAATAAAAGTTCTCAATGCTGCACGGGAACACTCCTATGAGCACTACAAATCATCACCAAAAAAACGCTAGGTTGGAAAATACGAAGTAATAGTAAATTTCTAGTAGTCAAAACTTTTCGGCGTGCCACTCAATTTTTCATTTTGTCAGCTTCATTCTATCGGAGCACAGGCACACGACGCGCGCGTGTGACAGACAGACAGTTTGCGTTCTGGCGAGATTTTTCAGAAAAAAATGTTTGTTCGTTCGCTTTTTCCCCAGCTATAATTGGTGTTTGATACATACACGTAGTTTGAACTGTTCTGTTCCATTGTTGTGAGTTTAGTAAAAGTTTTTGACATTATACAATGGTGTGTTCATTCTTTAAGTTTTTCAGTCGAACAATGTGTCGAGGTGTAGCTAAGTTACGGGTGTGGGACACCTTGCGAACATAAATAATAGGAAATAGACACGGACTTATTCTTGCTTTTTTGTTATTAGCATCTTCAAGTTCAGTTCAAATATTCATTTTCCCCTGAACTTGTTTGACTACTTTTACACTAAAACTTGGTCAGAAATACATACGTTTTTTGCGAGTTCAGAAAACTACATGTATCACTCAACTCGACTGTGGTAACGAATTATAGTGAACATCAGCATTAAATAATTCAGTTGCACAATATTGTCAACCCAACATGTTCACACCTGCGTTGCTGTGCTCTGATTTTGTACACTTTTAAAAACAGATTTTGCGTTTGATCCTAAATTCTCTATTTTCATTTTTTAGTCCAACTTACTCAAAAAAACTTATGCGCGATGACAGGTTTCAGAGAATTGTACTGAAATTGTCAGCCGCTTTGCTTTTGCACTCTCGACATTGGAGAATATGATTTTCAGTTAGATTTGTTGCGGTTTTTCAAGAACATTTTACTATCATTGTTGCATACATATTTTTAAACTTCATCTGCTCTGCGTTGCGTCATAATTTTGAGATTGTGCAGCATACATTACCGACACATTTTTCGTGCAAATAAAAAGAAACCTAAAATTGCGCTTTTGTGAAAAAAGCAAACAAGCGCAAGATGCTATGATTTGAAAAAATGAAAGGCGGAAGTTAACACTCACTAGCGAAATTAACCTAAGTTTTGTAAAAAAATTGGAACAGAGATCTGCTGTGAAACTTGATATTACATGCGTGCTTTCCTTTAGAAAGTCTGTTTTTAACGTAGAAACACAACACCGAACCGCAATTGACATCCCAGACGAGGAATGGTGCTGGCGACCAGCCACGACGTCGATCGAAATGCAAAATAATACCAACCAACGAATGATGACGACTAAACGTCCATCAGCTGATGCCGGTTCGTGTTATCATTTTGTTTCAACCAATTCAATCTTTGTAAAAAAAACAAAAGCTGGCCAATTTTTAGCCAATGAGTGGAACTGCTCAGGCACTGAGTGATTATGCAACACAGTCCAGTTGTTTATCACAAAAAAGTCGTCATTCCGCTCCACTCTTATTTCTTCTTCATTCCTTCAAAAGTTGGTACCCATTTTACAATAAAAAGCAG
Organism: Theristus sp. LFF4_11; assembly: GCA_030248135.1. Taxonomy (NCBI): domain Eukaryota; kingdom Metazoa; phylum Nematoda; class Chromadorea; order Monhysterida; family Xyalidae; genus Theristus; species Theristus sp. LFF4_11. Next base: position 59,107 of record JASANC010005725.1, on the reverse strand, counting down.
CCAGACAACAGTGACGCGCCTGTCATATGGTAATGGAGCACAAACGCGGTTACATACAACCTGGTTTTTATTTAAGTCAGCTTGTTTAAAATTTGCGTCTATTCTATTAAAAGTTATGTTCGCAGCTGCGATAAACGACTGACATGTAGAGCGACTTTTGGAAAGTTTTTAATTTATGACGCATCACTGCGAACCGTATCGTTTCCATTATTAAAAGTGTAATTCTTTAGCAAAATTCATATTGTTCAAAATTTGGCTTACGATTTTGAAGAGTTTGCTGGCCTGCGTTAAGACAATAGTTACGAGAATAAAAAAAGAATGAGCAGTACAATTTTAGCTCGGTGAAGCAAGCCAGTCACAGCGCCTAAACACATAATCATACAGTTCAATTGTTACCATATGTGACAATATATTGACTCGAACATTAACTTCAAACTCTGAAACAAGTTATTACTCACTGAGTTAACAACTGACTAACCATTATTCTCCATTGTTTTGTCTTTGAGTTGTAGTACTAGAAAGTGCAAAATGGACTTTTGCTTTCAATTATAACAACGTGCGTATATACGAAGGCAATATATTTTGTCAGTCTCTTTGAATAGGATTCAGTTTGTTTCCGGCGAGCGTATAATTTTATTATTTATCATTGCGTGTGTGGAAAGCACAAGCGTAAATTATTTCACGCTCTTTCTGTTTAGTTATTAGTGTATAGTGTAGCCAATGGGCAAAGTAAGTGAAAATTACAACTTCTGGTGGTGCCACAATATTTGTTTGCAGAAGTACGTGCTATCAATCATCAATCACATCACTGAGCGCCCAACGACAACGACAATGTATCCGATCGACCGAGTAAACAAATAAATAAAAGACTCCAGTGAGAGAAAACTATCCCAATTTGCAGGCCCACGTAACAACAGCGAGAACATCATGCATGCCTATTTGTATGGCGGTGACACCACGACCGATGTGGCCTTGGCGAAACACGCTAACCAGAACACGTCAAGGAGGTCATCGACTAAAGTGAAACACTGGCCACCGCCGTCACCCATGCCGCCAACACCCACCGGTTTGTTCATGTTACTTAATACTTTACAGTTTTCAATTCAGAATAAATGCTGAGGACTCAAGTCTTTCCTCTCTTCCGGCAAACAACAACTGGTGCTGTTTAAAAACTTCAATTCTATAGTTTGATGCGATCCACGCATGTTATTCCAATGCAACTGCTGAGCCAGTTGCTTAATTAGTGCATGTGTAGTTCTCCAATACACAAAAACAAAATCCCATAAACTCGACTACTGGCAGCTCAAGAACATGCGAGCAGTCCGAAACAATTTTATGATATGATTCTCACCAACCCAACCAAACACCCTACCGGTCATTAACACTAACACCGAGCAAATTGCTTGTCACACTTTCGCATACATGTTTGTTTTCTGATTAGCCATAAAGATTACATGCCAGCCATATCCATTTCAGATGTTATTCGAATGTTTTTATGGTCTGTGGAATGTTCAGTTACTTATTTTTTTGTTTGGTGTGTATTCATTTAGCCCAACGGCGGCATTTTGAACCTTATTGTAAGTAAGCTGCTGATTATTGGTGGCAGTAACATAACGATTTTCTGACCAGCTTGACAAGGGAAAGCTGAAATCAGCACTCGATTTCTCATGGATGGTAACAATACAGCCTTGCAAAGTACAATTTCAGTTCAAATCTGTCAAAATATTGTTCAATTTGTGTGTTTAGTCGCATGAAGTCGCCTCTGTGTGACCAACAACCATGTAAAATGTCGTATAATATCAACATTTCGCGCGGAAATTTGGCGTACAAAATTCCTAGTCATAATTCTTTTCAATTTCTACAAATCGATTCAGACCACTGTGACCGTTTCTCTTGCTGCATGTCAGCAGTGGTGACAGAACGTTTGCAATTGAATACAACAATAAGAATCTAATACAAACGTGCATTAGGAGCAATATTTCAGTTAAATACACGTAATCCCACGCGACGGCAATGGTTTATTGTAAATCGTGGGAATCAGATCAACTTTTTATGTGTGTGATGTTCATGTGCCTCAGGTTTCAATTAAACGCAGTGTACACAGTGTACAATTGAAAGTTTATATTTGAAGTACACAGTGTACACACGTACATTGAAGTCAGTAATTGCCATTTCGATCTAATTATATTGAGGGTACAAACGCAATGCCAGTTAAAATTCCTCTTGCGCTTTTGTCAATCAACCCTGAGGCGGAAAAGAAGCCCTACTGTTTATATTGCATTATTCTATTTTCCAACCGTTACGGTGCCACCAAATATTTTCCAAAGTATTGTGTTTTTGCGTTATACCCGAAAATTGGTATGCACAATAAAAAAGCGCAGACCGGCACACCATTCTAATTTCTATGTTCTGGCTGATTCGCTGCATTTATAATTTCCCTACTTAGTGTGGGAGAATGGAAAAACTGAAATAAAAATGCTTCTCTACCGGCCTCTAAAGCTAGAAGTGCACAGTTCAAGCAGCACAGGTGCGCCCAAACAAGGTTGGCATGCTAAGTGAAGCATTCCAAGAATGAATGCAAGACAAGCTTGCGGCGTCAAGAACTCTTGTTTTCTTCGGTTCTAGTCGGTTTCTCAAAAAAGAAATAATTCCGCCAGTTTTTTTTCTGTTACTTGTTTTCTGTGCTGTGTTGTGGTCAATGAAAAAAAACCATCTTGACCAGGAATTCATTAAAAAAGAGTGAACTCCGCAGCCCGACTGGTTTTAAACAGTTTTGCCAATTAATTCTGATGCAATTCGGACATTAAAGGTTTCACGTTCTGTTAAAACAGACATCTTACCGGTTTGCAGCGACCACAGCAGCGCCTCCAACTCAGAGCGGTCGTATCGCGTCCGCTTCTCCCGTCGGTCATCATTCATTGTTACAACCGAGCGCCGCCAGCCCACTGGAACGCCCTCCGTCAGCGACAGAGGCGCAGCAGGACATCTACGCGCAAGTGAAACGCCTTTTAAGCCCGGTGTCGCCGTCGTCGTCGCATTACCAGCAGCAGCATCGATTCAGCTCGGCGTCAGGCGTCGGCGCGAGCAGCGTCTCCTGTTCGAACACGCCACTACAACCGAGACGATCGCAGAATCGTTACGGTTAGTGGAAATTGACAACAAGTTCTCCGTGTGGTTGAAAAACGGCACAAGATTTTGAGTCAACGTTTTTAACCGATTCAACCAACATTTTGAACACGTCTGACTTGTGCCCATTTTCGCCTCTCCATTGATTCTTTTTCTAAATGGCTTTTCAGAGCTTCTTATTTTTTATTCAAAAAATGCCTGCGGTGTTCTTTTCTAGAGCGCTTTCACGTTTTTCAATTTAGCATTTAATGTAGTACATAACGTGATGTGCCTCGAAGGATACAGTGAAATTAAAGTTACTAAATCTTGTCCCTTGGTAAATTTTATTTTATCCGGTCTTTAAATTGTTCAGGTTGTTTTTAAACTAATCTCAGTTTTTGATGTACAATGCGGCCACATTCAATTATTTCAATTATTCAGAAAAAATCTTATTTTTAGTTTTCTTTGTGCGTCTCCCACACAATCAAAAACTTATAATAATCAATATGTCTTTCATTTCATCGTCACAGTTAACGAAGAGTGCTTTCAAGGTCTTTTAACTTGGCGTAATACCATCGATCGAACGCCTAAGATACGAAAAAAACGATTTTCAATTTTCGTTGTTGAACCAATCGAGTGCATGGAGAAAAACATATCATATCAAACTAAAAATAGCAACTACAGTGTACTCCACACTTTGGTAACGTGAAATGGCACTTCAGTTTTTTTATAATTAAATTTTCCGCCCTCCAGACTTACAAAACGACTCTTAAGACATTTTTTCATTTCGTATAACCGTTCATTGCCGCTTGACTGCGGCTCGCCTTTACGCCCTTTTTTCACTGTATTTATACTTTTTGGAAAAGAAAAAATGTATCGGATCATTTCGTTGTTGCGACTCATACACCGTTACGCTTACGTTAGGGACGCACTTTTTTCTATAATTTGTAATAAAAAAAGGCTGGGAAAACGTAGTTGTCGGCGTGTTGATGCTTTCATGTACGTAAATATACAGAGTCAACAAGTTCTTTTTGAAAAACGACAAAATTTTCGGGAATTTTTTTATATTTTCAGTGTGAAAGATGGATGTTTATTTGCTTTTTGCACACATTCACAGTAAATTCCTTTGAGAGCATGACCGAGAGGACAGTTTTCTTGACAAATAGTGTTCTTTATTCCTTGTTTGGAAAACCGAAAGTTTTCTTGTGTTCGTTTCTTTTCTCACTGCTACTCACTCCCAGATGTTATAAAACGGTATTTGAATTTGAACGATTTATTTCGAACATGTAGCGGATTGTTTTCACAAGAGACCAGAGGGTGACCAATCAAAACGCCCAATATCGCGCCGAAACACCCTCGTATCTCATAACGATTTTTCCCACTCGATTTATTTGCTGGAACTATGAGAGATTGCTTTGTGCTTTATTTTTATTATACTTTCGTATTTTAGCTCTTATCAGCATTACCGAGGTAACACGTGTATTCGCATAACAAATTTTATTAGTGGCGCCAGAACCAAAAAAATGATACGCGTTAAAAACATGCGTTGGTTGTCGCCCAAACTGAAGAACTCTGTTTTTCTCTCACCTTACTGCGCTCTTATCTTTTGTGTGATGTAATTATTGTTCTTGAAGCAAAAGCACTTTCCCAGCGATGAAAAGTGCTATTTTTGTTAAGTTGTCTGTTTGTTCTCTCTTTTGAAGTGAAGTAATTTAACTGCTCCCAAACTGCCTTTAAATCAACGCTCGTGGTCGGGTCAGCCACCCTAGATCCCATGAGAGTCCTTTTATTGAATTCTCAAAAACTGAAAAACGGAATATCATACAGATAAAACAACTCTCAGCCTCATATATCAACCACAATATTGACCGGTAAGTGTACGTCGGATGATCACCTGTAAATCAGTCATTAAGGCATTATATATTTATTATTGTTATAATTCTAGCTGGTTGTACATTCATTAAAACGCGCTTTATTCATCTGCGCCTATTCACTAACAAGCGAGCAATGAGCGTAAATCTGCGGAATTCCACACTACTGATTATCTAGTCAGGGTTGTGTCTACATGTATCATGTTGGGCTGGTCCGTACACACCTGGCGCCTCTCTTATAGCACAAAAACGCCTCAAATAGATGGATTTCATACATATACTGCCATGTTTTTCCGTGTTGTCGACACACGGCGGTAATGGGCTTTCATACCTAGCGTCTGACTTGCGTTGTACAGGGTGGGCCATTGCAATATGTTCATAGGCACGTGATGACCTTATTATAAAGTGATTTTTGATTTTATTATTTTTGTTTTTGTTGTCACTTCACGTGGTGAAGGGCTGACGAGACACTTCTGTTCATTTTATTTAAAGGCGATCATTACGCGAATTTTATACGAAAGAGACAGAGGTTTTATTTCTGTGTATGCCGCTGAAACGAGGACACTCGTTATGATACACATACATACAATGTATCCTACATGTACGCGCATGCAGCACAATCATGTGTGAGCGTAGATTGATCAAGGTTGCACCCGCCTAGTGTGCACTTATAACATTTGCACCCACATTTTCACCATCGATTTCAGGTTCAGTAGTTTGTATCCTAACATGCGAGTAGATTTAATTTTTTTTCACCTGCTGGTAATCTCTATTATTGTCAGTTTTTTTCGTGTGAGCAACTTGTTTGCAGCATTTTCGTCAACTCGATTTCATGTATTTGACATGTGTTGTTGCATTCCGGCGTGAATGGTATATGTGTTACCAAGTTTATATGTTCATGTATACATTGTATGCGTGCAATTATAGTCTGTCGCGTTGTTTTCGGAAGTATGAAGATTGTTTGAAGTTTAGTCTCATGAAACCATTTTGTAGATTGTGGTATTTTCTTCCACCCTTATCCACTGCTTTCTAAATGCTGGTTACATTGGCCAGTGTGATTTTTTTCAGTGGTGACGTGACGGTTGGTTGGTTGGTTTCGTTGGTTTTTTTATTGCTTGACCACTCATGTGTACATGCAGCACCCCCGTCTCCGAGTTACCAACTGTTTAGTAACAGACTCTTTTCTTTTCCATCTGGATCGAACTGTCGTCGTAGGTAACCGAAGCTGTCAACGCTTCATGTGCATACAAATAGTACAATACGTCGTCAGCAATAAGTGCTTCAAATCTGCGCTCTCTCCAGAATCCTCAAAGTGGTGCCATGCACTGTATGGCTGCAGGCTGTAGAGATTTTATCTAGTTACCACCGTGACTTCTCCAACAGCACAGATGTAGTAGCTAGAGAGTTCCCAACAATTTGTCGTTCAACTACACGGATTTACAAAACTACAAACTACAAGCGTAGAAATGCGGTGCTAAACTAATCGCCGCAGCAACAAGTGTAACGACAAACAAACGAACAAACACAACGTGCCAAATTTCACACCAGTGAACTCGAGAATTGCGTGTGCGTCTTCTTTTGTCGCTCGTATGTTATGCCGCCATTCTGCTGCCAACAAACCCCGTCGAATTTCGTACATCACTTTGGTTGCCAAGCGCTTGTGATGTGGCCACCATAAAGCCAGTCGACAATACAACAGTAAAAATGGAAAGCAAACAAACTCAAAGAAAACGCACGAAAAAAGCCCAAACAAGAAGAACCCGGCGACTTTAGCAGCACTGGCAGTGCAGCCTGACTGAACTACAACTGCCGTCCCCATGGTTGATAATACATGTTTCACTCATACATCACTCATCAATATGCAGCACCGCCAACATTATGCGCGACGCGACACAGCGGAACAAATCTCAGCTGCAGTTGGCTTGTTTGCAGACGAGCAAAAATATGACATATAACAAATTTCTTATTAAACCCACCGGTGTAAGTTGATTCAACAGCAGAATCCCGTCGGTTTCGGTTAAAGTCTCAGACGGAGTCAATCCAGAAAATTGTTTCCATTGTACGACGACGACAACGGATACTCACCCGATTAAATGGATATTTTCGAAAATCCATCAGACAGAAATGTCACTGTGTCTATGTGGCTTTAATGGACTTCCATATCCAATGCAATGCCGAATTTTTACCAAATTTTTTCTTTGTTGTGAATTTGGCAAATTTAGTTTAGTTTTTCAACCGACCCTTGGTTTGATTTTCAACATCGATTTGATTACAAAACCAATCGCTACGCGGTTAGCGTTTTGTGCAACTTTTCAAGCATCTCGTTATGGTCAATAATTGATTTTGTATTGCGTCTTGAATTTAACAGTGCTGCAAAAACACGCGGCATAACATGAATAGTCAAAAGTAGCGACTGTTTTGGTGGAGTCGAAGGTAAAAAACGATATCGTGACAGGCATCGGCTACAATAACACTCGCTAATTTGCCAGCATTTTTTCGACTTGCCAAACTCGATATCACAAACACAACTGTGAAGTTTGTGCGCGGTTGTATTCAGATATGACACGCTTGTTGACCTTGAGAAGAACATAACTTTAGGTGGCGACTTTTGTTACTGACGACGTTTCTATATTGCGGCTTGCCGCCAGTTGTCAGAACCAATTTCAACAGGTTTCAGTTATCAAATTTTCTAAATTTGACTTGCGCAGTGAGGCAAATAATGCTCAACAGTTTTTTCAGTCGCTTGGATGGTTAAACGGAAAAGAAACGTTGCAAATAAATTTGGATGCAAGCAAACCGATCTGCGCACACGACACCAGACGAGAACAAAAATGATTTGCATGCAAAACACCGCATCCCTCAGACATTTATTTGTTGGGTTTCCGCAAATTGACTTTCTTGCAATGTTCACGGAGAATATTACTGATCAAGTGGGTGCGATAAGCAACAAGTGTCATGTCAGGGCGGTCTTTCTTTTCTCAAAACTTGGGGTATCGTTTTCTTCGGTAGTCACTTTAAGTTAGCAAACAGATGCGACATTTTTTCTACCAATCGTGCGCGTGCATTTTCTTTTATCTTGCGCTGTTGATTTTTCAGATATTTTAGATTACACATGATATTGAGGTCGCTGGGAGGAATATCGTTAGAGACTTGTATCTCTTAATCAACACACTTCTTCAATCTTTTACTTTGTCGGTGTGACATTCATGATTTTGATCCGCTCTCCACAGCAGATTTATCTCTTTTGAAGAACGCAAAAAGTGTTCGCTTAGTTTGATCAAACCCATTTGCTATTTTTTATTTCAAGAACATTGCCCCATTCTTCCATTGTATCATTTCATCTTCTATGAAACTCTGTTTTTGTCATTTTGTGCATTTCTTTTTGCTTGGGGTCAGCACGCGTTTATCCGATTTAACAAAGATGGAAGGTATCTATACCTTTTTTTTCTGTTTATTTATTTGTCTTGTAAATAGATAGCCTTTCTGAGATCTTGTTGTTGTCTCCCTCACCACCAAAAGGTAACAAACATATACTGCTATTTGAGCTGAAAATGCTTGTTTAGCATTTGCTTGTGCATGTTGTTGAAAAAGCATCCTTCAAATGAATTAGGCGTCTCTTGGTGACCCTATTAACAGGATGCAAAATGAACTGGAAAATAATGGCAAACACCTTAGCATAACAAGAGTCAACGAGCATGTTTGAATTTAAACGATGGCTCACTTGGAAAAATACAAATTCTAAGTATCGACGACACCGTAAAAATCTCTAGATATTGACTGCTGTTCTGATACAAGTCATTAAAAAATTTCCCCTAACAACCAGTCAACCGAACCGAACAACTGGTATTGAAAAGTCCATCGGTCAATTTCAAAGCCACTGAAAAAGGTGAAGACAAATTGTCATTCTGATATTGATTTGCTTTTTATCATCGACTCTCAGCAAATTAGCAGACGCAACCACTTGACAATGACCAAGTTGCGTGTGAGTTTATTTGTGTAGTTTTAATTCAATTCATCATTCTATTGACCAGTGTTTGCCAAATTCTGAACCAGCAAATGCTTTCGACAGTTCTGCTTTCTGCTCCCCATGATTTTGAACTGCTTTCTTTTAACTGCCGCCATTGTGATGAATAGTCCAATGAAGTACAAACAAAAGCTAGCCGCTTTAGATCGAGTAAAGATGACATTTTGTCACCAAAACATTTCCACTCTTGTTGCGTCAAAGGCGCGTCAGCCTTTTGAATGGCGCCAGAAGCGATGGATCGCTTGGTTAAGATTAGAAATCAACCACTGACCACCCACCCGGTTTGCTGTGACTGGGTGAATCTATCCAATTTACTTGCTGTGCCCTCCAGATTCATAAAACATGCGCGCGCCCTGTTCATGATCAATGCAATGGTTCGTTGGGCAGACTCAATGCGCCATTTAATGCAATCACGAATCCACATATTATTTATTTATTCAAAGAATGTGCAAGAAATTTGTCAACAGTCATCTCATAAATAGCTTTACACCACAAAAGCCCTTGTTTGTCCTTCTTTAGTTGGAGTTTGCTTTGTATTGTATCTTTCTGTCTTATGTTTGCGCCGCAACAGAATTCCGAAAGTGAAGAAAAGAAAGTCAAACGCATCTCCTCTGATTGTGACGAATGCGAAAAGCTTGAATGGAGCTGTTTGTTGTCTCGAGCGTCGAAATTTGCATAACAGAGCCAATACTGCGCAAATACAATATAAACAACTGGCGTGTTTGTAACGCGGCGTCTATTTGCTAACAAACCCGGGGCGTGAAAACTAATTCGGTATATCACTCAAATCTCGTCTCCTACTTTCCTTGCTGTCAGTGACAAACAGATTTTACAATTTTCGTACAGTCATGAAAGAAACTATACACAAAGCGTACACCGTTATGTCACGTAAAAGCCATTTGTCTGAAAACGTACACAGTACGTGGTCAGCTCCAATAATTTCTTTCTGCCTTCCAAAGACGACTGCATTTGACTACTTTTTGCTTCATGCAATCTAAAATAATTTAAGCCTCGCATGTTCACTATACTATTGCACTTGTAACAGCTGGTGCTGAGCAAGAAAAACAATAATAAGATAGAAATGCTTACTGTATTCAGACAGTACTTTCGGGTACTATTTTGTCGAGCAGCCTAAGTCTAAGAAAAAAATTTTGATGGAATTTTAAATTATTTTATTCGCTTGCTTTCCCGAACAGTCTTGTTTCTTTCCTTTACAGTATTTGCCGTATGTAACTTTTTTATTTTCAGTGTATCTTTCTGAATCCCATCTTTAATCCCATTGATTGATTACACAACAAATCCACTTTCTACATGTAGCGGTTCAAACAACCAAATTTCATTGGTTTGCGTCATGTTTGATTGCCAATGTTCGCTTCATGTTTACATTTGGTTTTCTTCATTTGTCTCTTCGAACATGTGTATTTGTTGTTCTGTAGTTAATTGTCAAGTCTCATATTTCTTCATACACCATTGCTGATTAGCTTCCGATTTCACTGGCGTTGTTACGCTAGAGTCACTCAGTAGTAGTAGTTAGTATTGCTGTGGCCTTAATTTCCGCGCGGGAAAATGGCGTTAATTAGTAAATGACCAATAAAAACAGCGCGAAAATTTTATTACCTGCGTTATGTTAACAGTGTGATCGTTTTACATTATGTTTTCTGAGAATAATAAAATGTCATAAGTCGTTTTGTTGGCCATACGTTTGTGTGCCTCAACCATACAACAGAAAACTACAATGAAAACAATAAAAGAACACTGTTCAACCGTCAGTTGGTGGCATTTTCTTACATAGATTGGGCGTTTTCTTCGTGCGGTTGCTTTTGTTTTTATGTGCTTGTTTTTACAACAATAATGCACAGAGGTCACACGTCTTCTGTTCTTATCAAACATGCACGACTGATCAGTGGTCACCCTCGTTGCTCGGAATTCCAATGACCAGCAGTAGCTTGACCAAGGATGTTTAGGCTAGAAACTGGGTGCTGTCGTATTTATTGTTTACAATTCGGCCCAACGCCCCAAAACAACATCTGTGTGATCGCTGTATTTGACCGTATTTTTCTGTCTCATCTCGTTTCCTGAAAGTAACATACACAGACGCAGACCACAGTAAAATCCACCTATTCAAAAAACCTTCCACATGCAAATGTAGCTAATTCCTCATTCAAATTATACGTGTTTTATGAAATAAATAATGAAGAGTGTCTCTTAAATAGATCGCGTGCTTACAACTACTGTTTTTGGCCACAGGTTAATTAAAGGGTACTGAGGGTCGACAGGAGAATCAGCAGCTGCAACAAAATCGAATCTAGTCGGTCATCTTGCGCAGTTTAGCACATTTATTCTCACATTTGAATTGGTTCCTCCCACATCTCAAACTGAGATGGACAAGATTCAATAAAAGGAATAGACATAACATGTACAATGATATGATTGATAGCCGTTAAAACCCTCCTTACAAGCAATGCTCTAAATTCGTCAAATTCGTCTTTATTTTGTGTGTATCCGATGTAAATAGCCGGTTGTGCAATCGAATGATTTTGACGTTGTTTACCGATTCGAGCGCGTTCGTGGCCCGGAAACATGCACAGCCCACAACAGCCCGTAAAGAAACAAGCCCGTGCCCGTGCCTTTGCGTATTCGATTTATTATATGCAGCATCATTGCCATGTTGTGACTAGACAGTTACCTCGCATCGGATGGATTACATACCAGCGTCGTGCTTGGATATATAGTTACACAAACTGCTTGCAAGTCTATAATAATAATCAGCTTTATCATACATAGTCTGCGTGTGTTCTAGCAGCAAAAACCAACTAACAATGCCGCCGGAATGCAACTGTATGGCACATCAGCAGTGGTGCCATCCACAGTAAAGTATAACCAGCCGCTGCGGACTGTTTGCTTTATCATGACTATGTGCCAGTGTCAGTCAGTGTGCACACACACACACACACGGCATAGGTACTACACAGTCCCGTTTGCCATCGAGCATATTGATGGTGCTTTGTTTGCTCATCATGAGCTCCAGTTGCAGCGTGTGGCATACGCCTGAACGCGCAGGTCGTGTTTTTATTCGTCTGCTCCGATAATATACAGTCGACTGGTTCAGTGTTTTGTCTGTCTCCTCTCCGTCATGCTGCACGAGAGCGGTGCATCGGAGCGAACCAAAGGCAGCTGGAAAATATTAAAGCGGAAAAAGCGACATTGTTTGTCGTCTGCATACCACTGCGGTTTAACTGAAAGTGCCTCTTTGCATTGTGTACCTATCCTGCTTGAATTAACATCTGGACAGCCGTTCTTTTCAACAGTCTCGAACTCATCTCATCTGAGTGTGTTAGGCGAAGAAGTTTCGCCATGCGACTGTTATTACATGTGACGGCCGCGGCCTCTCACAGTTCAAGTCCCATTTCCGACAACGTACAAGCGAAGTGGCTTTTAAAGGCCCAGGCACAATATTTTATTGCGGTTCTCGAAGAGACACTCACTTGAAAAACTGTACTTAGAAAAGAGTCTCCGTGTGATTAACAATTCGGCGGAAGTTGAAGTATTGCGTGTTTCAAAATCACAAACGGCAATGTTTGGACGAACGCTCGTGTAACCGACGTGCATACAGTTTGATGCTTACGTCTCATCAATCTTGTGTTCCACTATCAAGATTGTGGCACAGAAAGCGTCCAACGACAGCAACTGAGAAGAGAAGCGGGACAACACAGAACCAACCCTGTACAAACACAGACCATGTCTGACGTTGTGCCCTGAGTGATATTCGTCTGTTTTTTACTCTTCTTTTTTGTTTTGGCGAATCGTGAAACCGTGTCCCACCTAGTAGCAGAACTACTGAGCTGATGGCGCAATGATGAAATAATATTGATGATGTCTGTGTCGTAACTCTTACACGACAAAGGATTCACGCCGCGCTATGACCATAATGTCATAAACACAATCAAATACGACAGTAATCGTGAATTTGCATGCACATAGCATCGACGACGCGAGATCGAAATAAGTGTTTTTAGTGTGCACGATTGATTATCTTTATTGTTGCTGAAGACGATCAAAGAAACAACGGAGTGAACCTTCTGTTCCGTTTTATTCCAGTTGTTGACAAAAGAATCCCGCTTGAATTCAATTTGGCGTGATAGGATTTCACTTTTCGTCACGACGACATAACGAAGCATCAAGCCATTTTATTATCAAAACGTTTTTTTTACTTTTTTTGTGACACCATAACAGAATCAAACCCATTTTCTCCCATACCGCCCAATAAAGCCACAGACACAGTGACTCTGATCTGACTGACGCTCCTCGTTTAAGTTGGTTATTTGATATTTCAATGGTGCCCAGAACACGGCGACCGTGATTTCATCATGTCTGTACCCAGAACAAAACGATTGATTCTGTAACGAACAATGCATCGACGACGACACCAAGAACGCCCATTATTCAGCAGAAACAACGCTAAAAATATGACAAAGATGAAAATGCCACGGTCACGTTCCGACTGGCCGCTCGGCGTTGTGCCAGAATTCCGCGAATTTGAATACAACTTTGAGCCGGTGCGTTGTGAGTTATCTGACGCGGCAGATTCGATCAGTGTCTGCAGCACTAACAGCAGCGTGAACAGTTCATCCATCGCCACTTATCATCAATCATCCACTAGCCACCAGGATCTATCGTTTCTCGCGCCACAAGTTAACAAAAATATCAACAATGTAACCGCTTATCGGTCTGAACCGTCAGCGTCCATTCGTGTTGGATGGTTTCCGTTCCGCCGCCGCCAGCAAAGTGGCAACTGTAGCAACGAGAATGAATCTCAGCCGATATTATCGGCGTCACGTGGTAAGTGGATTAGGCTGGCGGGTAGTTTTCTACCGGATATAAAAATGTTTTTAGAATGCCGTTTTTGCATTCATTTTTGTCGCACAGAATAATTCACATTTTTGCATTGTGATCCCGGTTGCAACGGTCTTGCACAGCAAGTTTTGCTCGTCTATATGGTTTTTATTCTACAGTTGACAATATAAGCGATAATTCGGTTAGCTCATGGGAAACGAAGTTTCAAAACAAGCTCCACTACTGAAAAACTAACTGCAATGTGTTAGCTTGCTTGCAAATAGTTTGAAGACCAGGAAAGAAGCCGTTTACGCAGATGCAGATTTCAATGCTTCTTACTGCCGTGCAAGCAAGCATGCCCTTCCGGTTGTATACGCTACATGTGCTTCTCTGTTGTCCAAGCCCACATGAACGATCGTAAACGGAAGAACAAAACAATGATAATTCAACACACGTACAATCGAACGAGTATTCAACGATAACAATGTAACAAAAGTCACATCGCTGTTGTACAGAATCTACATGTTCATTATTATTCTTTCACTTGGTCCGATCAGGATCCTCGGATCCACTGTGGCGTTTGCATTATTTTGATTCGTTTATCAAAACGGTCCGTCCGTAAATAATGAATGAATCCAACCAGCCAACCGCATGCAAAAGATGAAATGGCAGCATATTAAATAAAGGTCATAGCTTTATTCTCTGCATGAAGCTGAAAGATTCCACACATTTTAAATGCATTCCTTTCTGCTATCTGTCTGATCATGTGCATATTCCTGTGAGAACGTTTTATGCCATTTGATTGCTTCATCTGAACATTCATTCAAGAAGCTGTAAGGCTATGTTCAACAGAAAGAACCATTTATAATGCTCAGAACTGCATGACGACAATTCTGTCTCTTACGTTTCGCTTTCCCACCGGAGCCGTCTGGAAATTGAGAAATCACTGTGTCAAATCAGACACAGCTTATCGATCGATCTTATCGCGTTTTTCTTTTCCACATATACTCTGGCGATTGTGCTCACATTTTCAATCGTCAGTATTTTGAATATTTTAATAAAAACAACTACAAAATAGTTTCACTTGTAAATTGTCACGTTGTTTCAACTCGTACTGATAGCAAAAACTACCCAAGATTGTTCATCTCCTTCTAACCTATATTCCTTTAGTGTGTGCGATATATGAATTCAGCGTCAAGTACTCTTGAAAAAAATCTTCAGATAGACATTTTTCACTTCTTCAATCAATGGTGGGTGTGACCAAGTAAAGTATAACATGTTCTGTTTTGTTTATCTACATATGAAAGTCAAGTTGTTCAAGTTCTCGATTTTATGGTTCAAAGCATGCGCATAATGCAAGTTACGTGCACTTGCAGAATAATTTTTTTATGTCAAACCAAATCAACACTATTTTGGTGTGCTTTACTTGCATTTTAAATCCGTTATCATCGTTTTGATATCGCGTTAAACCACGCCACATGTAGTTCAACATATACAGTATATGTGAACATGTATGTATTTAAAGATATTTGGATATGTTTTCAACCGATCAGCAGCGTATCAGCGCTTTTCTTCCATAAATCCTATTAATACATGACATTCTTTATTTTATTAACCTGTTATGTCGAAAGAATAATGATCGTGTCTTGAACTCAAATGCGACGCACGTTGTATCTGTCTTTGATTCGTGACTTTTGAAAAGTGCTCTGTTATTACATTTGTACGTACCTGTAAAATTTTACAGCTCGACTAAATGCCGCTTGGAAACGAGTAAGAAGCGATTCTGCAAAACGACACAGAAAAAATATGCATCACGGTAGACTAAATTTTGAAAAAAAAACTAAAAACTGAATAGCCCGAGCGTGTTATGCGATCATATCATAGCAAACATCAACTGCGGTGATGATCTGTGTGTGCGCAAAAACTTTCTCATTTTATCAAAATGCATGATACAGCCATCAACAGAAACCACGAGCAAATGGAAAAGTGACGAAGTGAGAAAAACGCACATTAACGTCGACTAGCGTTTTGGTTTTTCAAAAATCAAACTGCGCACGGTAGTCTACCTTCAGAAGTGTATAATCGCGTATCATATACCAAACTGCAACACTTGCATTAGAGCCGTACATTGAATAATTATGACATCCACCGACGTCGTCGACCGTGGAGGCACTGGTGTGCAACAACAACGCAGTCTGGTTGACCTTAACAGCAATCAACGAAACAACAACAACACCGACAACATCGTCAAAAGTCAATTCGTGGCTGCTCAGTTTCACGGCGACAATCACCACCATCACCATAACCAGCAACACACCTTTTGGCAGCTACCATCATTCTTTTCGAGAGCACTATCACGCAGCAACAACAATCGTCGTATTCGCCACAACAATCCACAGCAGCAGTATGCAGAGCAAAACCGCATGAGCACCAGTCTTATAGGAGTCGATCGTGAACACGAGCTTCAACCACGGAACAATCGACTGTTGAGGAACAGCCTGTTCTGCGAAACGCCGGAAGCAGCGTTTTTCATGATGGATGACGTCAACCAAAACAATAGCAACAATAGCAAGTCTAACCAACGGGGCCGCTCTTGTACTCCAGTGGAACGACGAATTCGCAAACAACGCAACACAAACACGCAACAGCAATGCAACCGCAAAGTTGTGATAACAGGCGCGTCCAGCACGAAATCGGTGGACAGCGATACAGCCGGCGATGGTACACGTGTAAACTGTACTACATATTCTATCAAATTGCATGCGTGCACAAACTGCATTAGCAATCAATCGTACCTGCGTTCGATCAACAACAAACGTGGCGCGCACTAAAAACTAGTCACAATTTTGAGTACAGTGTGTGTGAAACTGAACAAACAAGAGTACATTTTTTCTCAGTTTTTGAAAATAAAAACCAGCCACTATTTCCATCAATCACCGACAGAAAAATGTTTGATGAACGCACATGCCGGCTGAGTGATGTTATGCTGCGTTCCTTTTTCCGAAATCACCACAAACGAGCGCGCATACATAGTCCGCAAACCACTCGTGTACAAACGCGCACAAAAATCGTTTTTTGACGATAATACAATTATGGTTTTTGTGCAATTTTTTCCAAATTGCAGGCAGCACCCGCGGCAGCCAACAGTCCCTGATGTCGCTAATGTCCAGCATCACTGGTGCTTCGGTCGCGTTTGGCACACCGCGCAACCAGAAAAAGGTCAACATGCGATCAAACTCCAGCAACGGTGCGCGTGAACAGTTTTTTTTCTCAACACTACCATATGTCACTTCTGTCATCTTTGAAAAGTGCTAATTTTTACTTTCGTTTCAATTTTCAGCTGGTTCATCGCGTAGCTCATTCTGTGATTTCATAGTATCCGGTGGCAACCATCACCAAAATCAACGACAGTCTGTCAGCGGCAGCTCACGTCGGTCGCATCCATTCATGCCAAAAATCACGCAACATCGACAGTCCACTTCGGCGGTGTCAACGATCACGAGCGCTTCCCAGGTACTCAGAATAAGAAGCAACCAACAATCAAGCGAATTTCTAAACGAAATTTTGCGTCCGTTTCTGAAGCTAAAATTATTCAGTACACAGATCCCATCAGATCTTATTGTTGCAGATCACTCCACCAAGCGGACTTACCGTTCGTCCGCTGTTTACTCAAATCGATCCAGCCAGCTCAGCCGACCTGGATGCCACGTTCCTCGGTCGTGAATGGCTGTTTCGCGACATAGCAGACTCGCTCCTTAGACAAGATGACGGCTCTCTCAGAACACTGATCGTACACGGTGCTGCGGGCACAGGCAAAACGTCCCTATGCCGTCAGTTGGCCGCTCATTCGCCATTCTTTCAAAGTCAATCATCAACATCATCCGATGACAACGTTAATAGGACTTCAACCGATTCCGGATACTTCGCCGTACATCAGCAACCACAGAATTCATTAACCATCAATAACTTCGATCAACCAGAACGATTACGCGCCGTCTCATCACGAGTGGTCGCTGTACACTTCTGCCGAGTCGAATCAACAATTGCCTGTTCAGTACCAGAGTTCATCTGCAATCTTGCTGCACAACTTGCAGTCAGTTCACTGCTGCGTCCTTACGCCGACATTCTCATTCAGAAACCAGATTTGCAACAGTTACTCAGCGTTAGCTCGTGCCAAAGAATAGACCCATCCGAGGTGTTTCGACGTGCAGTTGTTGAGCCTCTCAGTCAGCTGAAAGCACCAAGCGACGGTTCGCTCTTGATTGTCATTGACGGCTTGGATGAAGCGGAGTTCCACCGGCCAGAATCGACCGAATCACTGGCGATGTTTTTACGAAAGCACATCGGTGAATTTCCGTCTTGGTTACGCTGGTTGATCACCATCGGTGCGGAACAGCTGTGCTTGGTCGACTCGCTGCCATCGGCGGCGAGTCGTCGCATCAGCCTGGACGATGCGCACCTCGACGAGCGAGTTTATCGTGATGCGCAACTGTATGTTGAAACGCGATTAGCATGGTCGAGCGCTCTTCAGCAACAGGTACGATGCTTGATTTTTCTGTATTTCTGGTTACTCACTAGATAAAAATGAACTGATTAAACCGACACACCAGTTAACACGTGAACCGTTTCGCTGTTCACTACAGGTGTCCGCGCTGACCGGTGTGCCTGACTGCGACGATGCATTTTCGCACTTCACTCGCCACATGGTGGCCACTGCTCGCGGCAACCTTCTCTACCTTCGACTGACTCTTGATCTTATTGAACAATCCCATTTGAAACTGAAAACCACCAGCTATAGTGCACTGCCTGTCAATTTATCGGAAGTGTTTATGCTGATGTTCAATCTGCGATACGCCAGTACACGAGCCTTTGAACGCGTGTCACCCTTATTGGGTGTGGTGTTGGCCTCATTGGAGCCGTTGACCGCTCGTAGACTACACGAAATCGTTAACGCCGGTAGAACAGATGAATATTTATCGTGGCAGGATTTTAACGAACGGTTAGTGAAGCAAAAAACTAAAGTTCTCACTGTTTACCATTTCAACAGCATAACTTTCTTTGTTTTAGTTTATCGCAACTTAGTGATTTTGTGTCGCTGCGAAACGACGAAACCGTGGCACTATTCCATCCAGCGTTCAGAGACTGGCTGATGAAACGGGGCGAAGGAAACAGTCCAAAGTTCCTGGTTGATATTCGGTTTGTTTCGAAATTAGTTTCTGTTAACTTTACACCGGAGACGTTGCCAAGTAAATGTTAGAACATTTTTGTTTTCACAACTTCTTTCATTTTGCTGCAGCGCACGTGAATATCATCTTCGGTGAGTGAGTTGTAGTCACAATAACCTATATTTTATGGTTTTTCTGATGTGTAATTTGCGTTGTTCATGTCCCTTGACCCTTGCTTCGTGTATTCATTTTTATACCGTTGCACAAAACTTATTCCTGCTTGGCAAGTTTTGTTCAACTTTTTTCCTTAATGTATACAAGTACATGTGCAACTTAATTTACTTAGTTATATGGGCAACGTTGCTTGCACGCGGATCAATTCTTCACAAACAGTGAGCAGAAAGGCTCGTGTACTATTCCGGCCCGCGAAATTCCGGCCCGTAGAATTCCGGCCCGCTCATTCCGGCCCGAAGAATTCCGGCCCGGAGAACTTTCGCCAGCAAGAACAATATTAAACCACACGAAGTGATTTTTGGTAAATAAATTCTTAAGTAATTTTTATTTTTGTTTAGAACTTGCTTGCAGTGACTTGTTGTAGGTTCCTAATCCTAAGCCAAGCCTTTTTGATAAGGTAAAAGGGTCACAAATCCTGTTCATAATAAAAAAATTAAAAAATTTATTTGTAGTTTCTTTTTTCCAAAGGTTTCACTTTCCAAAAAAGCAAACAGGACGAACATCATTGAAAATACACTGTAACATGTGAACATCGATATTTTTATTTTATTATTTCATTACAAAAATCACTTCGTGTGGTTTAATATGGTTCGTACTGGCGAAAATTCTCCGGGCCGGAATTCTCCGGGTCGGAATTCTACGGGCCGGAATTCTTCGGGCCGGAATTCTTCAGGCCGGAATTCTTCAGGCCGGAATTAGCGGGCCGGAATTGTACCCCCCGGAGCAGAAAAAACGTCAATTTCAATTTTCAGACAAGGCCATCTTTTGCTATCGTTATGGCTTGGTCGGCGAGGTCAACTGTGTTCCACAGAACTATTTGAACTCGGCCACCACCTCCTGAAGGCACACCCGTACAAACATCTCCGATCGGCACCTGGTGATCTACCACCGCTGACTGATCCGATTTCTCCGTTACCGGTCGAGGGTGGCGCTAGTGGCCGCGATTGTCAGTTTATGTGGCTACAGCAGAGTGCTGCAGATTTGGCGTCAGCATTGTGTTCAGAGCGCAATGTCAGCTCACCGAACACTAAGGTTCAGTTTAGATTTTTTCTAAACTGACAACTTCTTTTAAAGAACAGAAGTACTGATAGTTGATTTGAAACAGCTCTTTTAATATTTCCAGGTTTCACGACTGCTGCTATTGGCAGGTGCAGACCCAAACGCGTTATTCAGCGATAAACAGCCACTTTTGTGTCGTGCCGCAGCACTCGGACAGACGGATTTGTGTGCCCTTCTGTTAGAATTCAAAGCAGATGTGGACTGTTTTAGTGTGGTTGATCAAGTGACGCCAACAATGTTAGCCGCACGACACGGGCATCTCGATGTCGTACAGATTCTACACCAGAACGCTGCTCAAGTACTACGACTTCTGCACATATTGTTTTTCACTGTCTTTTCACCGTTTGACCAAGATGCACAGAAAATTTTCAATTGATTTCAACTTTGAGAAGAAAACCTATCTGGATTCTTCATTCTGCAGCTGACGAAAACAGACAGCAAACAGCGCACGGCATTGGTACATGCCGCTGAAGCCGGACAAGTCCCGGTGGTTAGCTTCCTTCTGCAATGCGATTGGACGGTGGATGAAGTGATGCGAACAGCACCAACAACCCCATGTTCGCCTTCAAGCGCACCATGCGACCGAGATGGCACGCAGAAAACGCGAGCGATTCAGCAAGCGTTTGTTGCTGCTGCTGCAGCCAAACAAACACGGGTCGGTCTGCGCTTTGATGATTTTTTACTGTTTTACTCTCTGTTCGTTTTTTAAAGCGTTCAAAAGTTTAGTACGCAATTATTATTCGTTATGCGGTTACGCGCACCGTTTTTCATCAATGCTCATGTCAGTTTTTTTGAAAAAATAACCAACCGCTTTTCGCCCGTGCTTACAAGCAATAATTACGAAAACGATGAAAAACACCAAACAAGGGCTCGGTTTGTTTTTTGCTGCCTGTCGGTGTGACTATAACGTGATGTGTTTCGCTTTGTTTTTCTCTACGGGGGCAGAAAATGTTGCGAAGGCCGTTTTTCTGCTGCACATTTTTGCACACGAAAAACGATTTTTGCTCAAATCAGAACAGCGCAAGCATGATTTATTGCACAACTTGTTGCTGCGCAACTTGGCGGGCGCATGGTTACGGTTTGATAAATATTAGATCAAACATCAAGTGCAGAAGATTTATTCACTTCGATTATTATCGAGTGAAGGTTAAATGACTTCAAAATTTTGATAACTTTAGAACTATGTAAACACATCCGCTGAAAACGACTCATGGCAACAAAAACCAATTTTAAATTTTATAATCGGCCTGGCCCGTAAGGCACATCAGATGCCGACCAAGCTTGCGCACAGACGCAAATAACATATCGAAGAACACGTTTTTTCATAAACGTTTGTTTATTAACTTTTTTGGAATGCGAAGAAAAAAATGACAAGTGCACGTGAATCGTAGCGAACCAAGGTCTTTTCCGATTATTTTGTTCGCAAAGTTTAGCAATAATAAATAATATGCCGTAACTTCTGTGTTCCGTAAGAACGGATACATTTCAAAATGACTGCTTTTGAACTATCGTTTCTCCGTTTCAACAGCGTTTCAAACATTCCTTTAATCTATAGTTATGAAAAATAAGCCAAAAAAAGTTTTGACAACAACGTGCTAGTAAATCGTTTGGCCTTGTATCCGAATGAATTATTTATTCTATATCTGTGAAGAATGAAAGCAAAATGTTGCAAATGCCGAACCAGTGATTATGATTCAGTTAGACAGGCATCTACAGTAGATTGACTATCGTGCAACGTGCTGATTTTTTGGCATTATTACGTTTTCAAGTGTAAAATTGGTAAACACAGCGGTAACAGGAAAAGTTGCTAGAGTCAGCGCAGATGTATTTACTCAAACAGAATTTGGAGGGAAAAACAACAATCCATGCCTGGACAAACAGATAGCAGACCAAGCAACCAGAGGGATAATCGAAACAGTTGGAACAACAAACCTGGGGGCAGAAACAAAAGCAGAAATTAACGAATTGTCCGATTGCAGGTTTGCCAGTTTCTCTACGACATGTGCGACGTGTCGGTCGACGCCGTCTGCCCGATCACCAAGCAAACCGCATTGAGTGCCTCTGCGGCCGGCAGCCACGCGGACACGGTGCGGTATCTTCTGCAGTGTGGCGCAAACGTTCGGGCGGTGCCAGGCTCCGAGAGTCCTCCCCTTTTGAGTGCTGTCATTGGGGGTTCGTGGGAGATTGTGTCGCTTTTATTGGGTCGTGGACTTGATGTCGAGTCCGAACGAAATCAACTCGGTTTTACGCCACTGATGGCCGCCGCACAACACGGACATATTGGCGTTGCTGAGCTTCTGCTCAGTAGGGGTGAGTGCTGAATCATTGAACACCTACATTTCTTGTAGAACACTAAACAACAGTGTAAAACGGGCTGAAAAAAAACAGCGCAGAGCTACAGTCGAATAATAAAACTTTTGGCCGTTGCAGAACGGTATTTACCACACAGTTCTATATAATTTTGAACGATTTCCCTGCTTATGCCATTGGTTGTCAAGAACAACAACTTCGTTCTTTGTTTCACTCATTTATTTTTGAAATAACTATATTTGTCCCCCCGAATGGTTGAAGCGCATCAGCACAAATTCATTTAGGCGCTTCTGTGGACGCATCAACAACGGACAGCGGACAAACTGCACTGCACCGCGCCTGCATGCACAACCAGCCGGCCTGTGCTGCACTGTTGATCGATCGAGCGTGCAAGCTTCAAGCCACAGACTGCCAACGACAAACGCCGCTGCACCTGGCTGCCAAACATGGTGGCAAACGAATGGTCTGCTGACCTTGTTTTAATAAACCCCTTTTCAAATCTAAAACCAATTACCTTTCTGAGCTGCAGACCAGATTCAGATTACTTTTTGTCTACCATCTGTAAGCGCAATTCAACATACAAAGTGTATACATTATACTTTAAGGTGCAACTGCTGTTAGACCGTGGAGCAAACATGGAAGCAGTCGACCACATAGACCGTCGTCCCATTGATGTCGCCGTCGCCGAAAACAACTCGGCCGCACTGTCTTGTTTTTTGCGGCGAGGCGCAAAACTATCAAGTACCACGTGGGAACTGGCGCGAGGCAACGCCGACGTGGGTCTGGCACTGCTGCAGAAGCTGGTCGACGACGGACAATTACTGTATCGGCGGAACCGACTGAAGGACGCTCTGCATCGATTCGAGTACGCTCAACGCAAATTGACACACATCCAGTTGGACGGCGTCGACGGAGTGAGAAAGGACAAATTTCGCCTGTTAACATACAACATCTACGTCGGGCTAGGAAGGTGCAAACGAAGAAATGGCGAATTCGTGGAAGCGGTCGAATGCTGCGATGATGCGCTCAGGCTTGTAGTGCCTAACGGCGGCTTCGAGGCATATTTGCTCCGAGCGAAATGCCACTTTGACACACAGGACATGCAGAAGGCGTTGGCTGATGCCGAGCACGCAGCGAGTCTGTGTGCGCACAGCGCCGACGCACAGCAGTTGCTCGCAAGTCTGAGAGGTGCGGCACAGCAAGCGCAACAACAATTGTCCAGTCCGAAACAATCTGCAGTGTCAACAGCAACCGAGAATGACGGACTACAGATTGATGTCCGCGGTAACAAACAGAGACGCTCGCCAGCCGACTGCAGCAGTGATTCTGGCAATCAAGCTGATTTTGACGATCCACACATGGTCAGTCCTAGTGATCGAAGCTGCGAGACGGAGTTGTAACAACACATTCACTATTTGTGTTGTTGTAGTATCGTGCTCACGCAGTTGTTAAGGAGATCAAGAAAATCCAATTGAAATGAATGAAATCGTTTTCTTGTTTTTCAAAACCTCAGTACGAGTGTTGTAGTCTGACTGTACAAAATGTGATTCCTTTCGTGAAATGTATTTTGAGACTGTTTTCCCGTAACAGCTATCCATTCATTACACACAACTGCCATAATAGTTTGATATTTAAGAAAAAATCCTTAAAAGTTCCTATCTATTTATTTATTGTTCATGTTTTTAACAAAAACAATTGTGGGTGAATTTATTGCTTTACAAAACTTTTTAGTGTTTATTTTTTAATTTTTAATTTTGTTTTTAAAAACGGATGTATTAAAATACTATGTTGCAATACGTTGGAAAATGTATAAGTTGATTATTCAGATCAGAGCGGATTGTTTGCTCTTTTTGCTGTGTTACTTTCACTTTTTGTTCAAATAGTATGCTATTGTTCTGCTCTGCATACATGTGCAAAACTGTCTCAACAAAATTTGACGAATAAAGATACCGATAGCGATGAACGTGAGCGATTTCGGTTGCATTACTGATACAAGCAAAACAACTGTTACAGAAATAAGACCGCGGAGAGCTTCCTACACTTCAAATCTAAAGAGCGACCGCCAATTGAACGTCGGAAAATAATAAAAAAACAGCAAGTCGTTAATGCTGAAAACTCAGAACGCAAAACTCTTTTGCTAACGCAGAAAGTGATCATATTGTTGCTCTACGAACTTTTTATCACAAGGCTCAGCAGTACCACTCTGTTAGAAAACTGAAATTTGTTATTCCAAATTTCAACCACCAATGTTTTCTATGTAATTATTGGCCCTGCTGGCAGTCAGAGACCATTTGGCAGATGCATGACACAAAAACTGACAAAAACTTCAGTACACTTTTTTAGTCGAACGTTATGCTAATGTTTTCAGTATGCTCAGGCGCATGAAACGAAAGCCGATTTTCTTCGGATTTACCACTGTACCTCGCTGATGCTGATGTTGATTGTACATTACAACCAAAACAAAACTAGGAATCTGCGAACAGACATGTCGTTAGATAAGGGTTGGTTGACCTCGCGGTTGAGGTTTCGTTGGATCATTCTCAATCGCTGCAAAGGTTTTTAGTATCGGTGATATCAGCCTACGCAACGTACTTTTTATTTGTACGAGCGCTACACGTATTGTCATTTTGATTTATCAGCACCACAGTGAGTGACCTGAACCCAAAATTTTGAAAAATTTGAAACTCACGCACGACAACAGCTAACGACGTCAGCAAGTTTGTTTATGCTGTTTGAAGTTTACAAAACACAACATTTTTACTGAAAATAATGCGCTGATATGTTTTCTTTCATGTCCACAGGTTCATGTTAACAAACCAAAGATACTCGCTCGTTGCTTTTTTCGCACCAGTCACACCATTACCACCAGTCTCCAACAACGTACACGTATTATAATCTTGTAGTTGCTGTTGTCGTCCCTCTTGTTTGTGTCGAATACGCATCCAAGCGAAATAAACAAACTTATACACAACCACCCAAGTGCGTGTAGAATACTAAAATACATAATAACGTCAAGAAAAGAAAACGTGCCTGTTCATTCGCGTTTTCGTGAGACATCAGTCATGAGCAGGCTGTGTTTTACGACAAAAGACATCAAAATCTCTCCTGTCTTAAAAGGTGTTTTGTTTGGTTCTTTTGGTGTCGGCAATAGTGATGTAATAAAAAGTAAACGTCAAATCAAATCTTGTGCATCTACTGGCTGACTAACATTTGTTTGAATGAGCTCAGTTCTAAAAAACGCGTCATTAGTTATTTCACTGCAGCACAAGACATATTTTCAGTTCCATGTGCTTCAGCTTTTCGTGCTAAGGGCAATTATTTTCAATAGATGATAGACTCGAAAGCTCCCATTTGCACTCAAGTCAACTCGAACCGGCTAACACAAAACATCTTACTGATTGTGTCACAAAATATGGTGATGCAAATTTTCATGTATTTGATTTGCTATTTTTGTCGTTGTTCTTGAGCGTATTGTCGTGTGACGCAAAACGTGTCTTTCATAGTTCTGGCAAGCTTTTTGGCGCCCGCCAAAATTATATCACTATTGTGAAAAGGCATTCAATCGTGACGCCAGCGCCACAGATGTCGGCTAGAACAATGATTCGCTTTTATTGCGAAACAACCCTGAAAAACTTTGCTGATTTTGTTTTCAATCTCCATCATCTAACTTTTATATTCTAAAGCGCTGTCAATACTTTTATTCGTCTAGATTTCAGAGTACGTGATTGCATATGCCAATTAGAGCAAGACAGTTACATTTAATGATAGCTTGCTTCAGCGAAAACATCGAAAAGTATCACGTATCAAGTGTCACGTTTTTCGTCGCATCATCATTTCTGAAGTGATAAATTCGTGTTATAAGAGCGTGAGCCGTAAAACTTTTCCTACAAGAAGACGCCTCAGGTCAATTATTCAAACTTACCTGGCACTAGTACCAACACATACTAATAAAAGGATTTGTGCGCATGAAAGTTGAAGGGCTCACCGGGTCCCCTATTGCATGCGATGGTAATGCACGTGCACTGATTCTATAGCAAAAACCTCAAAATAACTAAAAGGATCTTTTATTGACTTGGGAATCTTAAAATAAATTTGATTTGACTTGTACTTCCTGTTGCTCCATGGCATTCAATTGCATTTTCATTGGTAAAACAACTTTTTGCAACATCAGATATAATACCACAGTCTATAGTGTGTTTGTTTAATTGGCGGTCATTCATCACGGAGACATTTTTATGAAACACCATCCACCAAGGCAATTTATCGAAACCAAGCAAAACCAATTGCTGCATTTCAGCTTACGAAAGTCACCTTTCTTATAAACAACACATTTATATCGTGTGTCCATACGAAAAGCTACAATTGTCTCACTTTCCCACAATTTGTTTGATCTAAACCTGAACAGCACTTTGAAAATTCGTTGATTCTCACACATCTTTAAAGCGACAGGGAAAGAAGACACGGCTTTTATTCATTGTGTATTTACAAACACAATGTGCCTTCTACACTGTGTGACTTTTTGGTATTTTCATATGCCAGCGTTTTGCCTTTAATTTCAAGATCTCTCTTCAGTCACTGCATTTTCACGGTGGTTCAAAAGTGCCTCCATAGTTTGAAGCAATTCAGTTCCATATCAAAAATTCGTAAAACGGCTCTAGTTTGGAACACAATGTCAAAAAGCGGGAAAGTTTAGTTTTCTCGATTAAAATTATCTACGTGCCAAATTAATGTCATTTATGGCCTATGGGCGTCGGCCAAAAATTAAATTGAATTTAATTAATCGGCCAAAAATCAATAACCGAAAGTGTTTTAGTTTGCTTTTAATTTTGCAAATTGTTTGAATTCTCATGATATTTAAACTTATGACATGAGCGGTTTTCCTGACGTGCTACCATGACATTTCATGATCTCAAACAACCCTCTACATTTTTTTTTGAAGCGAGATTCCTTTGAAAAAGTTTTAAAACCTTGAGTGCGATTCGAACACACTCGCCAAAAGCCACTCATGAAAACGTTCACATTTTTTCTTATTAATGACTTCGTGTAACATGGATGAACTACCCAGTCATATTCTGAGTTTTTGTCGAAAACCAAAAAATTAGTCAGTTTCTGAACTGTGTTCCAAATGTCAGTGTATTTTGCTAAATAAGTCAGGTGTTTGAAGCTGTGGAGTCACCCTGTACAGTCACCCCATTCAGTCAAAGCTCAGTCAAAGCACAAAAGTAAAAGTGCAACAGTGCCAGCGCTGGACGGTGCACAGAAAGACGCCGCTCTTGTTTGTTCAGTTGTGCTTGCCGATGAAAGAAAACAGTCAAAATATCTACGCCACAGTTAAACAGTAGCACGTCAACTCCACTATGCAGTTGTCAGTCACAGCATTACGTAAAGTCTATTCGATTTATCCTTTCCCGATAATATTTATCTCAAATACAACACGCTGCCAGTGCGATTCAATTTAACAGGACTACAAGCATTTTTTATTGTGCACAGCAAATCTAAAGGCGAATACCACCGAATTTCATCGCACGCTCACACTTCACCTTCACAAACATGCGAACATGGAGAGAACACAACAACAATGGGCCACGATTTTGTTTCAAACTTTCAAACGAGATAATGTTCATAATTCAGAAACTGCGTTTGATAAACCCACATACAGCCTCATTTAGTGCAACAGCTTTTCGATCACCAGATAATACTCGTCAAGCAAAATAGGACCTTGAATTTTAGCAACCCAAAAACGATAAACCCATATATGTGTTTCGCGTTTCTGAGTTCTATCTATACCTGCACGTGCATGGATTTCCACTGCAGCCTCCCTCCACCATGACGATTATTGTGCATAATTTATTGGAGTTTTTCTGCTGCCACTACACCGCTGGCCGATGTTAGCTGGTCTGGTGGCTATGGTGATTGGATACACGTCAAGGCTAATCCGATAGCTTGACACAGTGTCCATATGCTTTTGTTTCTGTCACCGAGTCTAGTGTGCTAGCTCACCAACAGTCAAACGCCGACTGCCCTCTGGTCATATTTTCGTACTTAGGCTGGTCGACATCCGACGGCAACAAAATCAAGTAAAACAAATCCAACGGTTCAAGTGAACAAATCAATTGTTACTACGTCTCCATGTTATAATCTATGTTGTTTATTTGTGGTTCTGGCTGAATAAATTTTAGTAAGCTCAATATAATTCACGGTTTTATTATTTGCAGATGCAATAATGCTCAAATAATTTTTATCGAATAGCATTGTTCAATCGCCTAAATAATAACAAAGACTACAAGCGGTCTGTGTAATATCTGATATTATTATGCAGCAACGATGATGCTATTGAAACTGGTGGATATGAAAAAAGTCCGACGCTTTGGGTTTTAGTGTTGGTCAATCGACAGATTTCAGCCTTGATCTGACAGGTATGTTTTTTGCTTTTGAAAACAACAAAAAGGCAAACTTTTATACGGGCTAATTTACCTGTTTAGGATGACCTTAGAAATGCTCACAACATTCTTATTTTAACCAATAAACACTTTTTTCATTTCTAAAATTCTTTAGTTTTTTTGGATACGCAGTTTACTATTAATATAATAGGCCTGTGAACACAGTAATTCGACGGCCGTCCATTCTATAGTAGCTTACACTTCAAACAGTGCCCAGTTAAAATTGAACGTCTCCTGAGTCTGACATTTTTCTTCTTCTGCTGCATAAAGAAGAAAAATGTCAAACGCTAGCGTGGTCACCACTCACCAGATAAAATTATTTATACCAGCACGAAGACCAAAGTCGCCAGGATTGAAAAAAGACTATTTTATTCTAAACAGTTCAAAACAAAAGTTGGAGTGGCTAATTCTGAACTTGATTGCACGCGTAATGTTTACTGAGATTCAAATACGGCACTGTGGCACTGTATATTTACGTCCACCTAGGCATTTTCAACAATAGCACTGGCAGTTGGCACTGTCTTTTAGTCCCCCCTGTATGCCGAGGCAAAACTGTGATATGATGAATCAGTGGAGATGGAAATCTAATTTAGAGAAAAAAAAACCAAAAAAGCAGCATTTGAAACCAAAACCAACGTAACATTCGGTCGCCAAATCGCTCGTCGAGTGTCCGCTGCGCCAATTTTTGCTTTTGCTTTGACGGTTGCTTTCACCAAAAACGAGCCTCGTTTCTGGTTGGCGGCAGTGAGGCTGCATGAAGTGAAGCGACTGCTGGTGCCATATTGGACACTGCACTTGCAATTGAACCTGAAGTTGCGAGAACTGCAACTAACAAAAGCTGATTCGACAAATTTAGAAATCAAACAGATTTGCAGAAGTTTTTAATCAGCTGTTGCAGGTGGGTCGCTGTTCTACTAAGATCAGAGTGAGAGAATGCAGGAAACTCAGGAAACGCAAACTCGGCTTTGTTTGAAAAAGGTAGAGGACAGTTGACTGGCTGATAAAGGTGCTTCATTGGATGCGGTTTACACGGGATCAAGATCGTCAGAGAAAGGTTTTTAAATTGAATATAAAACAAAAATGCCGGCTTTTTCAAATTCAAATAACCACTGCCCTATTCAGTTTTATTTAAATTTATTCAATACTCAAAATCAATTCAAATTTATCCAGACTAGGGTGTTAAAAAAACAAAAACCGTGATTTTTGTTTGTTTTTTAATTTCAGAAATCAAAGTTGTGCTAAAAACAATCAGGGAATTCGAATAACCACATCTGATATGCAAGCGCCTCCCGAATGGCTCCCGTATGGTGGAACTTTACAGATTTTGTTTGGGTGACCTCATTTACCCCTTTTCCAAACCGTTACCATGCCTCTTCTTGTGTTTTAACCACCAAAACGTTACTAATTGTTCCCAGCTGAAATGAAAACCAACAAACCGGCTTGAAATTCGATCAATTCTGATGATGTCGCGACCAGTACCGAAGGCGAAAGCAAATTTTCGAGGGGGGGGGGTGTCGTCACGTGGGGGGGGGGTGCCGAAAATTTTTCAGTGGGGGGGTGTCAGTCATGGTACAGTGACACCCCCCCAGGCGTGGGCCATGGGGGGGGGGGTGCACTATTGTAGAAAATTTTCTGGGGGGGTGCACACCCCCCACCCCACCCATGAGATTTTTTCGCTTAAATTTTGAAGGAAAAACGCTAAATTTTGCTGCAAAATCTTTGAAATTACAATGAAGAATGTCTTATCATATATTTAGCTTATATTATGGACTTTAAAGACAAAAAAATCATGATTTTTGAGCAAAAATTCATGATTTTTGGGTGGTCCGAGAAAATTTTTGGGGGGTGTCACTGTTACTTAAATCCATCTAGGGGGGGTGGGGGGGGTGTCTAGCAAATTTCGAGGGGGGGGGTGTGGATGGTCCAGTGTCAGGTTTTGGGGGGTGGGTGTCGCGTGAGGCCCGCCCCCGCCCCCCCCCCCACGCGTAGGTCTCGGGTGCTCTGGGGGGTGTACCCCCCCCACCCCCCCCCCTCGTCTTCGGTACTGGTCGCGACGACACGACACGAAACAGCAACAAGACAACGTAGCGCTAACAAACGGAGCAGCTCGGACGCTCAGAATTCAGATTCAAGGCGAATTGTCACCTTATCTGCATCGGAAATGGTAAGCCAAGTTTTGGGACGCTCAAAAACTTCATCGCAGAAGTTGTTGAAGCCTAAAATCAGTCGATAAAACGGTCCGAAATCGACTGTTGACGGTTTTACAAGGATATATCAAAAAATTGTTGAACTTTCAAAAAATTGTGCCAAAAATTAGGTTTTCAGAGCATATTAGAACAAAAATTTTTTTGAAAAAAATCGGCATTTTTGTTTTTTTAATCACTTTTTCAAAAAAGTCGATTTTTGTTCAACAACCCCAATCCAGTCCAAACACCGATTTTGAAATTTTGATAAATCTGTTACAAGAACCCTGCTTCTTTTGACCTGATCTTCAAATGGAAAGCAAAAAATACACAATCATAAATGTAAAATCTTAACAAATCACAAATGCACAAACCTAAAAAATAAAATCCACCGGCGGCACCGACCTGTATTATTATGAACGGAGCAAAGCGAATGAAGCACAAAATTGATTCTTGTGTCTTGTCTTCTCAGCTTTCTTCTCATATTCAATTGTTTGCTCCTTGTCATGATCGTTTTAATCTGGAGGGGCTGGGATTGGGCCGGCGCGGCCGCTGGCCGGGCCGGGCGGGCGCCGGGTTCAGGTTTATGATTCAAAAAAGTGACAATCCCAATTTTTTAATCAAAATATTCTCAAAAATGCTGGAGGAAAATCTGATGGTCGACAAAAATAGGTGCATTCGAAGATTCGAACCGCGCGGACGCGCTGAGTTCGAATCGAATATTGCACTTTCAGAACTGAAGGGTTATCTTAGCCCTTAAAATTAGCAAACACTGTCATGAAAATTAAAGTAATTTAAAAAACAAAAAAATGCCGATTTTTTTAAATTCAAAAATTTTCCTCTAATACGCTCTGAAAACCTCAAAAATTCGAACCCTAGTTAAGTTCTCAAAAAATTTTCTCAAAATCTCGAATTAAAATTTTTTTTAATCGGTTGGCCTGTCGTACTAGGGTTGTTAAAAAAATCGTCATTTTTGTTTTTTTGTAATTTTTTTTTGAAAATTTCAAAAATCAAAGTTGTGCTAAATCAACCAGGGAGTTCCATTCGAAAAACCACATTTGATGTGCAGTCGCCTCCCGAATGACTCCCGTATGGCGGAACTTTCCAGATTTTGTTTGGGTGACCTCATTTACCCCTTTTCCAAACCGTTACCATACCTCTTCTTGTGTTTTGACCCCCATAACGTTACTAATGGTCCCCAGCCCAAGTGAAAACACACATACCGGCTTGAAATTCGATCAATTCTGATGATGTGTCGCGACGGCAGGACACGAAACAGCAACCAGACAACGTAACGCTTGCAAACGGAGCAGCTCGGACGCTCAAATTCAGATTGCGAGGCGAATCGTCACCTTATCTGCAACGGAAATGCTAAGCCAACCTTTGGGACACTCAAAAACTTCATCGCAGATGTTGTCGAAGCCTGAAATCAGTCGGTAAAACGGTCCAAAATCGACTGCTGACGGTTTTACGTGGTAATACCTATCAAAGAAAAATTTTGTTGAACTTGAAAAATTGTGCCAAAATTGAGGTTTTAAGAGCATATTAAAGGAAAATTTTTCAAATTTAAAAAAATCGGCATTTTTGTTTTTTTAATCACTTTTTTATTTCGATTTTTGTTTAACAACCCTATGTCGTTTTTAACAGAAAAATTTGCAACAAAAATGCAGGGGAGAACCGATTAACATCCGGTGCATCCTCAAACGGTTATATTTTTGAAATTTCTGCTTATTTTCTCCTCGCTCGCATCCACATGCTCATGCTGATGATCCACTGGCGCATGTGCACACGCTTCGACTTTGATAGAAACTCATTCACAACAAAACACATCCGTTTTTACTTATTCTTCTGCTGTCATAGCAGGAAGATTCTGTCAAATATAAAAACTTTTGCTCCAGCCAGCCACACCACACAGTACACACACTAACGCTTGATACAGATAATTTAAAAAAACTCTTTAACGCCAATTTACACATCAATGGCCACCACCTTTGAGTCAGCGACTATTATTTGGGAATTCTGGCTACACACACTGACAAAAAAATTAGAAAAAAACGGACATAATCTGACAGCTTATTTTATTGCGTTCAATTGGGCTTGTTTTTGCAGCTGTCGACAACGCGGCACACACTCGTGCTCTGTGGGATTACACGGTGGAATTACTATGCTGGCTGGCGCCTTCACAATCAGCGCACGAGAGAAAGAAACGAGACAGGCAGCCACGAGTAAACTTGGAGTGCTAACTGACAAAGAATTCGCGAACAGAGAACCAAAACGACACAACAATTATTATAACTGACATGAAACGGAAAACGCTGGACGTGTTTTCGTGAGCATGCGCTTCCCGCGTCTGTGTCGCCGTTGGTCGTGTCAGTCGTGCGTGGCCGTGCTGTTGTACGCGTTGTTGATTACAACTGGCGCCAACTGGTTCATGGCAAACATGAACACTGTGAACAGCAACGACACCGAAGGCCACGGAAAACAGGTACAGTATTGTACGGTATTTGTGACTTTGGCACAATGCACTGAACAGTTGTTAGCACGCATGCATGCATGTCGACTTTCATAATTGACTAGCACGATCTTATTGGGCGGTTTACATTGCGTTGGCGTCTGCATTTCTATTGCAACTTCAGGACCCAACTGACGACAGTGCAGTTGCCAAAGATAAGCCGAACCGCCAAAACCGTACCGCTCGTTCGCCACTACAGGCGAATAAAAATCCGAAATCAACCATGACCAATGCAAAAGCAACCGCTGTAAAGCCGCCGGTGATCAACAAGCTGCAGAGCAGCCTGAACAAACCAGCAAAACCGCAGCTGCCTCTGATGAGGCCGCCGCCACAGAAAGCGTCCATCGACGTTATCAAAGAACCGTCGTTGCCGGAACAAAGAAGAGAATCGCAACTGTTGAACAAACCACTTGTTGCACCTCAACAACAGCAACCGCAGCGGCAAGGTCCGTTCATAGCGCCGGAGCGGATTGTGCATTTCGACCTGAAAGGTGCCCCACCAAAGCTGCCGTTTCTGCTTGAAATGTTCAAGTTGATCAAGCGCGCTGGTGCCACGGGCGTCTTGATCGAGTGGGAGGACACATTTCCGTTCACAGGCCTTTTGGAAGATGCCACTGTGTTGACGCCGTGAGTTTGCTGAGATCAATGTCAACTTTTTAGTCAGCAATTGCATCTTTAATAAGCCGCGTGACAGTTACATTTGATATGCAGAACACCAGCAAAAAAGGTATAATGACAAATGCTCGACGTTTTCAGCTACACCGAAAGTGAGGTGCACACTCTGTTGGCGGCAGCTAAAACAGAAGGCCTAAAAGTCATTCCACTCGTGCAAACATTCGCCCATTTAGAGTGGGTGCTGAAACTGAAGCGCTACGCGCACTTGAGAGATTCGCCTGATTATGCAACGGTGATGTGCGTCGCAAAGGACGAAGCCTGGCAACTGCTGAAGACGATGGTGGATCAAGTGGCGCAGATTCACAACAGATATGGCATGCCATACTTTCACATTGGTGCTGACGAAGTGTTTCAGGTACATTTTGAAACTTTTTAAACTACAACAACTTTGATAGACGCAGCCACAAGCGAAGTGTGTTCTACTCACAGTTTTGAGCTTGTTTGTGATTCCGCTGTCTGTTGAACGTTTAGACAAGCAGAATTCACTGATCAAAAACAAGCAACTTCCGAGCGGTTTCTTGGCTTTCCCTTTCTACAGTTCTTAAAAAACAAAGCAAAAACAGGTCGGCGTTTGCCCGGAGGCGCGAGCGGAGATGGGCAAATACGGTGGCAACAAAGAACGCTACATGATGTGGCACATTGCCCGCATGGCTGACTACATCAAAAAGAAATACCCCAATACAAACGTTCAAATCTGGCACGACATGATTGTGTCGATGAATCAGAATCAAATTAAGGAGGCTGGCTTGTACGGGCTGGTCGAGCCGGTCGTTTGGAACTATGCGGAGGACATTGAACGCTACATGTCGCCGTCAGTTTGGTCTGCATTGCAGGTGAGCGGGCGGTTTGCGATCGAGCTTCATGGACTGTTCGGGTTAAAATTTTTACTGACACAAGCATTTTGTATGCTTGATTTAGTTGTTCAAAAGGAAAATTAACGTGTCAATGTCAAAACAAGTCAACGTTTCTCCTAGCCGTTCATGCAGCCACCTTCATTCGCAAACCTTCCATGCAATGCAGCCATTCAACGTCGTCTGGGGCGCGAGCGCGTTCAAAGGCGCCGACGGTCCCATGCGCTACCACGCCAATCCGAACCACTACGTGCGCAATCACCAGGCGTGGCTGCGTCAGATCGCAGCGCACCAACACAAGTTCCACCCGTTCAAGGGCGTCATACTGACCGGCTGGTCACGGTACGACCACTTTGCGGTGCTCTGCGAACTGTGGCCGGTGGCGATCCCGAGTCTGCTGATGTCGTTGATCACGTTGACCAGCGGCACACCGGCGGTCGCGTACGGCGCACGCACGATGGAGCTGGTCGGCTGCTCGCTGACGCCCGCGAACGCGCAGCCCGGCCAGAAGTGCAACTTCACCGGCTACTCCGTCTATCAACAGGTGCAACAGTTGCGCTCGTTGCGCGACGAGCTGCCGCGAACGATACACTCCGACAGTGACCCCGGCTTCGAGTACAACGGCTGGCTCGGACGCATGAACCTGGCGAACTCGTTCTCGAGCAACTGGTACCTGCAGAGGCTGCTGCCGAAGGTGGACGGCTACTTTGCGAGGGTGGCGCAGTTGTACAAGGGGCTGCTGAGCGACTTGAAGGAGATTTACGCCGAGGACACGGTGGCCGAGTGGCTGTACGAGTACGTCGCGCCGGCACTCGAGACGCTCGGCACCGTCAAACAGAAGGCGCAGAAGATTCGCACCAAGAAGACGTTCGTGCGGCGGCCGCTGCCTGCGATCACGGCGCAATTGGAGTACATGCGGCTGATGGTCGATGAGGGACCGAATGGGCTGCCGCAGAAATGAGCTGACTGGCTCTGGGGGAAACGTAATTCGTTGGCTGCAACTGGTTGGGGTTTGAATTTGACACAGCCAATCGGCTTGTACGTTTTCAGTGTTTCACATCAACCACCCTAAAAAATACCAAACTTCATAGTGCTCACAGAAGCGCTCAGTTTTCAATTTTTCATTCTTTGGTGAAAAATTTGGTATGATGTTTGGTCTTTTTAGCGTGGTTGCAAAGGCTGTTTTAAAAACTACTAACGCAGAAAGGTCTGAAAAACAGTGCAATCTTTTGAAATTTAGATTTCTCATGTACAGACGTGTGTACTTTTTTTCTTCATGTGATGTCACCGGTATGTTCAATGTCTTGTCGTGTACTTTTGAAATACATAGGTGTTTTTTGCAATTTTTCCATTGACCATTTGAACTGTGGCCTTGTCAAATGATGCTCAATCTTTTTGTTCTCTGTTTTCTTAGCAATGATCTGTTTTTTTTATAATTTGTGAGAAAGCGCGTGCTTTAGTTTATCAATGTTTTAAAACAATTTGCCTTATTTTTGCGCAGTTACTTTAGAAGAGCTTTGTTATTTCGTTCAGCTTTACCTAATTTTTTGATCACATTTGTATTCGTCTCGCTCGCATCTTTCAAGGTGTGATATTATTTTTGCTTCATTGTGCAGACTTTACCTTGTGAAAGTAAAAAAGCAGCTAATTGATTATGGTATTTGCAGGTGCTGTACTGTACAACTTGGCAAGTGCGGCTTATAAAATCAGCTTTCGTTGTCGTTCGAAAACACTCGATCAGATTTGTTGTTCTCTCAAAAAGAACGCATCCACGTTAAAAAAAACATTTTTGTTGAATCCTCGCAGACAAGAAACGATGACTAAAACCGAGAATAATGAGCACTAATATTGCCGATGATGAGTTTATGGTGACACGTTCGACCAGTCACTCGATAGTTACAAGAGTGTGCGTTTCTATGTTGATCTTGCCGCAGCGCATCAGCAGCACATCAGCACGTTGCATCAGCCATGCAGCCGTGTGCGCGTGCGTGTGCGTGCCGCACTGCCTCTGCTCGTCGGTCCACCGGATCCACTGAGCCTCTCCAGTCCTGGCACCGGCGGCGCCTTGCCGCGTCCGGGGTGCACGCATTTGTAATCGCCGCCTCGTTTCACTGGTTTAAACGGATGACAGCAACAGCGGCAAAACTGACGATTGCTGGAGCAAATCATGGGCATCCATTTGTAATACATAGGTTTTGCTTGTTTTCTGTTCGACCACTATGGTGAGGGACTGGCTAGTTTCAAAGTTCAACCAAAAAAATAAGCTGAACAAGCTATTTTTTGCTGTGCTTTGCTCCCGCTATGTATTTTTCGATTTTGCTTCAAAATGCTGTGCGTAGTAACCTAGGCTTGTAGATATTGTTTTTTTTTGTTCAGCTGCACTGCCGGGGGGACACGAACTCGACAATTCAGTGGCTGTTTGGAGAGTTTCACAGAACTCACATTAAAAAAAATTTCCCGACTCACTTCAAAAGGGTAATTTTAGTGCACACTTACTTTTGGTCTCGAACACAATTGACCCAATCTTTTTGTGAATAAAGAAATTTCTTGACGTTCGTTGGCACATCGACGAGCTTTGGAATTCTGCTCGGCCACACTTGACATTCGCCTTCGTTCGCTCTCAAAGGTGCATATCTGCAACGAAACTGGTACTGCTTTCCTTACAGCAAAACGCCATTAAGCAAAATAATCGATGGTCATTTTCGTTGGACACATTTGCGACTAACTTTGCTTTGCACGCTGAGTTCTGCTGGTGTCCGTTGAGATCACTGTGGATGCACACCTGCTCCGCAATGTACGGCGGGTTGAACGGTCGGCCGACGCTGCAACGAGCAATGAAAGTGGCTAGCTCACAAAATGCAAATGCGCACTTTGGCCTTGTTTACAGGAATTAGCGACAAAGCAACTAAGCCTGCTTGACAATCAATGTTCAGCGTTTTAGCTACTGTATCCTTGCTCCCTGTGGTGAACTCGACGAGCTTTGCCATTGAAAACGTAAACGTTCATAAAAGCCCAACCGCCCGCAGCAACCGTGTACACTAACGAGCCGGGCCACTTGTCGCACTGCTTCGAGCCGCCCGAGCCGCACGACTGTCGGTAGGCGCACATGCCGCACGGCCGCTGGTCGACGGTGATGTCGCGCAGGTAGCGGAAGAAATTGTTCACGGCCGTTCGGTATCGCTGCTTGATGATCTTGAACAGCCAGTGCTGCTGACACGCCGGTGACATCTGGTCGAGAAACGCGACACCGGCTGACCCACTCGGCGGCCGCAGCCAGACGCACGAGCCCCACGAGGACCACGAACGGCAGTCACGCGACTGTGACACGTCCCAGTTGAAGATGGTCGACAGCGCCGCGTCCCCTGCGCACGACGCAAACAAGGTATGGTCTTTTATTTTGTTCCCGAGACTCAATGCACGCATAGACAGGTAAACAGTTTTATGCATGACGCGGGAATTCAAAATTGCCCAAATTATCCGAGACCCTTAAATAGGGCAGGGTCACTAAGGCGATTTTGAACTGCCATATAAAGATTGAAACTAGTTTCCTTTCGACGTCTGCACACGCATTCAGTCGCAGAACCTAAAAAATCTAAGAAATTGATATTATTATTACTGTCTATGTTTTCGGTTCTGCGACTCGATGCGTTTGCATACGTGGAAACGAAACTGGCTTCAATCCTTATGTGGTAGTTCAAAATAGCTAAACTGATTTCGCCCTATTTCGGGGACTCCGAACACTTTACAATTTTGAATTCGCACTGAGTCTCGGGACCAAAACTAAAAAAAGATTATAACAGCTTTTGCATGCGGGTTTGAAACCAGAATTTATTGGCTCTGACGAGCACGACACAACGATGATGTTTTACTGTCAAACAGCAAATCGAACTTTTTTTAAATTCTTTTGACCA
Source organism: Theristus sp. LFF4_11 (assembly GCA_030248135.1). Taxonomy (NCBI): domain Eukaryota; kingdom Metazoa; phylum Nematoda; class Chromadorea; order Monhysterida; family Xyalidae; genus Theristus; species Theristus sp. LFF4_11. The sequence continues at coordinate 19,934 of JASANC010005725.1, read as the reverse complement.
CAATTTCGGAACTTTACATTTTCTTGTGTACATAGGTGTTACGACAGAATTGCTTGCACCAACCTTTGTGCCCGACGGCAGCCACCATCATGGCGACCAGCAGAGCTATTCGACAAGCAGCCATAATTTGTTTTAAAAATTATCGCTGTACACGTTTTTACGCCGCCTATATCTGCAAAAATAAGCAATATAGTTGTAGAATAGTGCCAAAAAGGAAACCGATAATAAATCGAAACGGAAAACCATATATGAAACGCGGCAAAGAAACGAATGCAAATCCGATGCTGACAAAATTACTATGCAGCTAACGAAGCACAGTGCAACTTTTTTCCGTTGTAATGACGTTTTCACTGATGACAAAACTAGTTGGACGCAGTGGTGACTGACTGCATGTTGTGTCTTTTTAGCTAAAACACATGAGAACTACATAACAGACATATCTGTAAATAAACAGTAAACATGTGTACGCTAAACACTGGTGACATGGGGTGGCGGGACAGTGAAGAGTGCAAGTGCGAGGCATCTAGTTGATTTGACGTCGCTCGCCACTGTTTGAAAGTGTAAATTAAAACTGCATACAAATAATAAGTTTCACACACCACCACAGTCCCTGTACAGTGCCCAAGCAATAAGTAATTGCGTGCATAAACACTTGGTGTTTGCAGTGATTTGCAAAACTGAGAACTGCAGTAGCGGAAAATTGTTGATATGCCTGCCTATGATGCAGTTATGTGATACGTTCGTCGCAGTAAGCAAGTTTTTTTCACAAGGAAAAGGAAATAGCTGTGTCTTGGGCTCTTCGCTGGATTCGCCAACGTGTGTAATTTACGTTTTTAACCTCTTCATTTTTAAACGAGAAACTGAAAATTGAAATGTTGTTGCTGATGTGACGTAGCAAGTAAACACGCTGAAGAACATGAAAAAACCACATGCGTATAAATTGTTTGTTCGATGTTTGTTTTTCAACTGCGGTTACTGCGCAGTTCATGAACAACAGCAGTAATCTGTGAACGTAATAAAATTGGGGTAGGTGTATTTCAGGAAAAAAATTCTCGAAGTAAATTGAACTGATTTGTCAATTTGCAGTTACTTTCAATTTGGAATTCCAATTTATTGTCAGTTAGCCTCAACTAAATTACAACAATAGAATGTATCGATTTTATTTTGCGGTAAAGTCGCCCCAAAACGGGTGAAGCCCGGAGCTCATCAGAGACTCCGGAGAAAATCTGTGAGATTTATCAATTTAAAATATTTTTAAACAGATTTGAATCAAGAACAAGAAAAAACTGAGCACAGCAAAATGAAATCCCGCTTCATCGCACGTGGCTCGTGCACTCAGCCTCTGCTGCGGAGTCCCGGCGCCGGCGGATGCTTGCCGCCCATGTGCACGCACTTCATCGATCGTGGATCCGGCTCAAACGGATAACAGCAACAGCGGCAGAAGCGAACGCGGCCCTGCCGACGGCGGCCACGACTGAAGGGATGGACATTTTCCGTTTTAACTTCGTTTGAACTCCGAACAATCCCTTTATTCTTCAGAATCGCCTGCACTGGAAAAAACGTTGCTGCTAAATTCGAAACACGTGACAGAGCAGAACCGTTTGCTGTCAACGTTACCATCTGAAGTTGCTAATAAACTTCACGTGTTTATACAGTTCGTTCCATCAGCAACTTTAGTGACCACGGTGGTTGCCCTGAGTTGTGCCATTTGACCCCAAAACGCAGATAAGCAACGGACGTGTCTGGTATGCAGTTCGACCACTTCAGTCCATATAAAATCTGTTTGAACTGCTCGGGCACATTGGGCAGCTTCGGCACGTCGCTCGGCCAGATCTGGCACTCGGCGCCGTTGCGTCTCAGCACGGCCGCGTCCGAGTAGCACGCGTTGTTCTGCGGCGTGCGCAGGTGGCGGCGTGTGCAGATCTGCTCGGCCACTTGGAACGGAATCACTTGGCGACGCGCTCTGCAATCAGTTTCCATCACAATGAACACTTTGCATCTTGGAACGGCACTCAAACCAAAAAACTCAACAGACCATTCGTTGCGCAGCAGATCCAAAGTTTCTGTGCAGACCAATTTTAGCGCTGTTGGTTGATTTATCAGTGTTTGGTGTTAGTGAAGCCTGTGGCTATGAAGGTGGCTGACACAGCACACACTCCTGGATAGCTTTGACACAAAACCCCGCTGGAAGCCGATAGCACAACTGGCACCAAGAATCGAAACTTGACTGCGCATTGTTCCGCTCACTCAAGCACAGTGTCGCTACCTTTGTCCAGTAGCAGCCCCCGGCGACATGCCTGACCTTCACGCGCCACTTACTGCAACGGCGACAGATGGCACTGTTTCGGGCCACTTACTGCAACGGCGACAGATGGCACTGTTTCGGGCCACTTACTGCAACGGCGACAGATGGCACTGTTTCGGGCCACTTACTGCAACGGCGACAGATGGCACTGTTTCGGGCCGCCGTGGCCGCACGACTGCCGGTACGAGCACATGCCGCACGCATTGCGGTTTCGCGTCACCGAGCGCAGGTACGAGAAGAAGTTGTTGAGCGCGGTGCCCCAGTTGTTGTTGATGTACCGGTAGAACCAGTGGCGTTTGCACTGCGACGGCAGCTGATCGAGGTACAGATTGGAGCGAGTCCTGCTTGATCGCGACTGATGCAGCCAGATGCAGTCGCCCCACGAGGACCAGTGCGAGCAGTCGCTCGTTTGCTCGACCGGCGAAAACACGGCCGCCAACTGCGCGTCGCCTGCAGCATGTCGCACGGATGCAAGTGTGAAACGACCAGGGGAATGTGTCGGTGAGTGGCAACGTTAGTCGTTTGATTGAACGAACGTTTGGGGTAGAGTACCCAGTGTTGAAAGTGTGCACTTCGTTACAACATGGTTTGGTTGTGACACAGTAATGTTGCACAGTCACAAACAAACACACACGTTGCTACAACATCGTATTCATGGATGTGCCCAGTACGCCTGTGTTAGTTAGCGCATGTGCAACATTACTGTGTTATCATAACAGAGTGCACTGTCGTCAGATTGGGGATTGCGACTTATCCGAGACACAAAAAATCAGAGCCAGTTTTCAGTTTGTTTCGGTTTTCGAAGTTTTTTGATGCCCCAATGAAAAATTACCCAACAATCACTCACAGATGTGCAACACTAATGAGCCGCAGAGCGCAACCAGCGGCCAGCGCAGCTGCGTCATTATTGTTATTGCACGGCCTGAAAGAAGAAAACACAAAAGTCTGCACAATGAAACGTTGACACACAATATGCAAACATGTGTTTGAAAAATAAAACAAAAAAACTCCAAAATGTACCGTGAAAAGAAATTTGCAAAACTATACATTGGGTGGAACTTTTTTCCAAATTTGTAATAATTGGTGCAACAAAACTTTCACCGAGTGAACCGGTAGGAGATGCTCATATGACGCCGGAAAAAAACACGATGTTACAGCGAAAAAATGTTTGCATCTTAGACATGTATCATAGCAGTTCTATTGCGTGTTATTGATAATTTACACATTCATAAAACGTGCTGATTTGGTGGTGCTGTTTTGAAACCAAGCGCGCAAAATAATAATTATATCGCAGTTTTTGAACAAAAAGTGCGCAATGCAAAAACGTCACACTTTTCGCTGGAAAAATCATTTTAACATAAACGCATTTGGCCTGCGCTCACGATGAAACCGCGGGCTGTCTGATTAAGCACATGCATGTCTTACTATTATTATTCTTCACCCATTCTCAAAAACGTTTCGTTTATAGGCACAATGCAATAAATTGCGTTGAATGCTTATTTCTGATCAGATTTTCTGAACAAAATACACAGAACCAAACATATGATATTCACTCGTAAATGTGCAAGCAAAACAACAACAACCACAATACTGTCGTTGTTGGTGTCAACGCACACACGCACATGCGCTTGAACAGCGCACTTCACCTTGTCACTTGAAATTGAGGTGTGTAAAATTTTTGTGCATCTTCAAAAATGAACAATCAACTCAGTAAGACGTAAAAACGTGATTTTTTTGCAAATTCGCGATGTTCACTTGGTTATCAAAAAAACTTTTTTCAACTTTTGTAACAATAACAACAGGCGTACTGTTGCCAATAAAGTAAGTCGCTGTGCACACTGTCAATTCCATTTTTATTCACAGCCAATTTGATGCAGTCAAGCGTTTAAAAAAGGGGGACCATTTCTCAAAAATAACTGTGTAGGCAACACAAACATTTGCGCTGGTCCCCGTTTGCCTTCACAACTTTGTGTTGTTCTTGTTCACATGAACGACTGCAACGAAATACACACACCAAAAACCATGCCGAAAAAAGCTTGAAGATAAAATCAGTGATTTGAAAATAAGTCTCACCTACAGCGTAGCACATCTCTCGACCACTCTTGAAGTTTTTTTTTTTTGATACAATCATAATTATGATTCAAACAAACAAGCGAAAACCGCTTGGTAGCAGACACACACACACAGTTTATAACACACCAGACACCACATGCAGCAGAAGTTTCTATTTTCCAAGTTGCACAGGAAAATCATAGGAAGCGTTGTGGCGCATTATCAGGCGTGTACAGTCAAACACGGGCCTAAACCCTGCTCTGCCTCTAGTTTTAGTTGCTAAAATTTCGACTGCACTGTTTTTCTTCAAACCCTTGCGAAATGTAGGAATACTACAACACGTGAAGCAAGATGACAACGCATGTGACCGTTCAAGACATTCGAAACGAACCATATTGGTGGATTCGATTGGTGGAACTGGTAATGGTTTTCTGATGATTTATTTTTACTCAAAGTCACAATTCTGAAACTCATCAACAACATTGTGTTGAGTCACTGAATGTTTGCGCAGCATGAGAAAATACTACTGGCGCCTCAAAAGCAACTTTTTGCTTCGCCAAGTGTGCAGGCAATTTTTCTGTGTTATTCTGATTTCTGCACCCAAAATACCTAACTAACCCCAAACGTGCCGATCACCACAGCTGCTCGGTTTGCTTGCGCTCGTCTTGTTGGTGTCGTTCAATTCATGTGGCTCGCTGACGGTCTCTTGCCCGGCCACGACCACCGGCGTCCAACTGCAACAAGAACCGATTCAAATCTGCGTGAAATTTCCATTCACGTAAAAACAATCATTTTTTTGTCTGTGTATGGAAGAACACACGAATTATGAAAGCTGCAAATCTGCAGGCTCTCTAAGTATCGGATCGAAGACTACTGCCACGGACAAATGAAGCCGCAGCGGTTGATGCATGTCGACTACAATTCACAGGTGCAACTCAAATTGATCCAGTTATAGAAAAAGAACGTAATCAACTTTGAGAATCAAGCGTTCAGTTTGAGCAACAACAAAAAATGAATGAAATGCATCTGCCAACAACACTTGCTCTCTGCACCAGGCCATCTTCCTGTTCATCATCATTCTCATGTCAACCATCTACAGTTTCCTCAGTTTCGTCTTCTACCTACGTTACTGGCAAAAGTACCTGTCCGATACGTTCTTCTTGGTCCCGGTATGCTTTTTTTCATAAAAAAAAGAAAACAGTCGCTTTCAAGGCTGAAATGAGTAAGATAAGATTTTTTTTAAATTCAAATCCACGACTCCAACGCACTGATTGACGTTTAACGAAAACAGCAAAACCAAGCAGGACCTGATGTTGACGGCGACGTACTCGGCGTACTGGCTGGCGTCAATCTCGTCGTTCATGTCAGCGCTGAGCGGCATGAAGATGTACACCTCGGACGCACAGATGGCAGACGCTCTGGCACAGCTGTACACGTGCTTCGGCGACGGCGTGCTCTGCACGGTCCATCGCGGCACCTGGGGACAATGGGCGTCGCTGAACTTTCTCTGTGTGAGTTCGATTCGCTGAAACGGGGTGAATGCAGCCAATCAGCGCGTTTCACGTTTGCGCGTGCTCGGTCGATGCACACTTTGGCTGTAGCACCAGGTCGGATCAATCTGCATTGACTTTTGAAACGTTCTATTTATCTTCTGGATTGACGTTTGAACCTTCCAAGTGCTTTCCGAGTTGACTAACTTTTGAAACGTTCTTGAAATATTTCGACTCGACATGACTTGCGTGCAGGTGCTCGGTGTGGTGAGCGTGGTCGTGTGGGCGATCAACGCATTTCTGATCATGCAAAAACTGCACGTCACAAAGCTGAACGTCGACCGACTGTCAAAGACAGCAGCCGACCGCGAATCAGTCACGACGCCCATTGCGGCCGCGACACACTACGGCGCAGCGATGGGCTGACTGTCGCGCAAGAGCAACGATTTTATTTAAAAAAAAACTGGTCGCATAAAACGGATGACAAAATGTCTTCGAAAATGCTATATAACACTGCCAGAGACTGAATTGTCATCAATCAGATCCAAGATCAACAAACAAATAAAAACAACATCAAAAAAGTAACCAACAACAACTGTTCAAGCGGTCAAAAGGAACCGAAAAGACGAATGCTCTGAAATCACGAGAGTTCACTGAACGGACACTCAGGCGGCTTTCGGCCGTTTCCTCTGAAACTGCAACGCCACTCTCAGCGTCATCCTGCTGTTGTCGGAGCCGACCGGGAACAGGCCGGTGCAAGTGGCGTTGTCGCCCTTGCGGTCGATCTGAAACACGTACACGAACGTGAACGAGGTCGCGTCCGCCGGTTCGGCCATCAGCTCGAGCAGGTGGTCGGACAGCTGAAAATCAGAAAAGGCACATTGGAACGTGCGTGCGTGTTTTGTGGCACCGCCGTGTGTGTCTATCAACCTTGTGCTTGTGATAGGCGGTCGGCAGCGGCGTGGCGGCGGCACAGTGCTCGCAGACACTCCTCCGGTGCACGTTGTGCGTCTCGAGCACCCGGCTGACGCCCGTCTGCGCGTCGTGCACGCGCGCCTGCTTCTCGACGCTGCGTATCAGCCAGCCGTGCGAGTCGACTGCTGAAAATTATGAATGAACTCAAATCACTAAAATCATCAACTCCGCCAACTGGTGAAACGTGACCCGTTTATTTTCGGTTTTTTCACGTCTAGCCTAACCGCAGTCGACCTGTGTCATCAGTGCAGTACTCAGCAAACTCAGTGCGACACCCATACAGTCGAACTCTGAATTACAGGGAATCAGCTGCGTGGTTGGTGGTCACGTGATGCATGCTTTCTATGCAGAACGACAGACTCCGACACACGACGCTCCACAGCAATGCGTGCACAGAAAGCATGCATCCCGTGACCACCAACCAATCAGCTGATTACCTATATTTTAAAACTCGACTGTAACTTGTGGCCACAACTGCTATACAAACTGATCGACCAAGTCAGCGCAACCAAACTGTCAAATCAGAACCAATTGGATGACAAAACTGCTCAAGCAACTGCCAAGGCACAGCCACCGACCGTGCATTATGAATTCGCTTGCACTCGAGAAGCGTTCGCGGCAGACCACGCAGCAGCGCGTCTCGTCCGCATAAAAGATTTGCGACGGCAATTGGTCGACGCCGTCCGGCTCCACCGTGGACGCACGAGACTGCAAACCAGTTGCAAGTTGGAAGTGCTCATCGAACAAGGTTAACGAAAAACGATACATCAACATCAAAAAACTAAAAAAACATTGAAAACTGTGAATTCCAAGCCAACAGCACCAACGTTTGACTCCTGTTGCGGGTGCGGCGACGCGCTGGCAGAGCCCAACAGCGAACGCGGGATCTTCAGTTTCAGCGGCACAGACTGCGGCTGCGGTGAACTCCGGGCAGACGCTTTTCGCGAGTGCGTTTTCTCCGTGACGATTTCATATTCAACATCGGCCGCGATGTTGCTTGTTGGTTTTGTTAACGCCTAAACGAGAATAGATGACTATTGCGCTGATGGAGAAACCTGGTTAGTTGGAAATGGTTGCTTGAGTGGTTGGTTGACAACGTATCCCTATAAAAAAGGAAAAAAGAAAACGCACAGACGCCTTTCGCTTCGTTGCTTTTCGTTGTTGCTCGCGAGCTGACGGCGTGCCCGACTTGCTCGTTGGTTGTTCATCTTTTAGATCGCTCTGACGTTGAAATTATTTCGAAATTGAGAATTCGGTAAAACCACCATGAAGCAACTTCAACACCAGAAAAACAACCGCAGCCCAAAGCAAACCTGTTCCTGCGGCACGTCGTCTTTCGATGTGCTCGGCTGCTGTGCGTCCGATTCTTGCTGCAGTTCCGCCTGCCGCGCTTGTTGCTGCTCAAACTCGTCGAGCGATTTCAGCAGGCTTGCGAGATCGTGCTCAAGGATGTGCTCGCTCAGGTGGTGAGGTCGCACGAACAGTTCGCCGCACTCGCTGCACATGTATTGTCTGCAAATGCAAATAAACGTGAATGCTGTGCATCGTTATCATCACGTATTTGCACGAAACGCAGCAGTTAGAACCAACCAACCAACAGCAGACATATGTCCGACCCGGGAAAGTGGGGGTGTGTATCAATTATGAGGGGTACTATGAAGGCACAATACCAACAGCGAAACACAGGCCAACATTTCTATTACGACCGCTTTGTATCCCATCCTAATTTTCTGCCGTCATGTCATCATCATCATCGTTGCAATCTGGCCAATCGCGAACAGCCTCCTCTTCTCGTGTGCAGTCTGCTGCTCTGCTGACCACCAATGACCAATCAGCAAGCACTCAATCATCAGCAACACAAGCGAACAGTAATCACGGTGCAAAGAACGCGACACAGGCATCGCAGACGATACAAATGGTCGTTCACGACAGACCTGTCTTCAATTGGTAAAACAACTTTGGTTTGGCACGTGTTGGTTGAGGAAAATGAACGTCAAAATACGAAGTTTTGCATTTTTCAGTTTCAATCTGGCGTATTTGGTTGTTTTGCACATTTTCCAATGTTCCCCACAACCACCAGGTGTCGTCGCTGGTTCGCCGTGACGTGCGCCGTCCTGTTCACGGCCGGCTACATATTCGGCCTGTCCACACTCGCCGCGTTCTTTGTGCCGTCAATTGCAGGCAAAATCGTGCTGATCGTCTGGTTCCATTCGATGATATTCGCGGCACTTTGGGCGTTGCTGAGCGCTGTGCGTATACCGCAGCCGAACATACCACGTGAATTCTTGTGAGTCCTGTCTTCGGCGTCTTCAACTCGGCCGAAGGCATTGGGCTTGAATGGGTGTTGGGGACTTCGTTGATCTGATTCTTGAGTTTTCTGTAAAACTGAACCATACAGTTTGGTACAGGCGTCCAAATTTAGTGGAGAAGACATGGTAAGAGTGGGGTGCCATAAGCAGTGGTGTGGGGTAATCACCAATCACCAGCCCAGTGTAACCAATCACCACTGCACTGCGCCACACTGCAGTTGTCCGCCGCTCAGCGGTGGCAGTCGCATGACGCGCGAGAGCGTGCACGAGACGTTCTACGCCGAGAACGAGCGTCGCCACGGGCGCCTCGAGCGGCACGCGCTCAGTGTGCACGACCACATCGTGCAGCAGCACCCCAGGCACGGCGTGGTCGCCGTCGTCAACTACTGCGATCGCTGCAACTGCATCAAGCCCGATCGCACACATCACTGCAGCCAGTGTTAGTGCTGTGTTAGTGTCTGCGTCGCTTGCGGCTGGTTCGATGGGCGGTTGAATGTTGGCAAGCACAAGGGCCAGGCCGACTAGAATCAGTCGGTCACGTTAGGGCATAAAACGTCGATGCGCAAATTCAACGGCATCCGATTGTAACGCAGTTGAATGAATCGATTACTGCGCCTAAACGAGCCGCATCAACGAAATGAGCCATTTAGGTTGCTCGGTCCGGTGACGGTATCCGAGATGCACTGTGGCTCCACAAACGCCAATGGCAAGCCGATGCTCGTTTTGTGCAGGTGGCCGCTGCGTGCCTCGCATGGACCACCATTGCTACATCCTCGGCACCTGCGTGCACGGCGCCAACCAAAAGGCGTTCGTGCTGTTCCTGACCTACGGACTGATCGTGTGCACCGGCGTGGTCGTCTGTTTCATGCCGATGCACGCGTTCGTATGGCGAACACAAAACAACGCACCCAGCTTGCTCGGGACGGACGGACACGCAGATGCAATCGTGGTCGTCGTCGTCTGTTGTGTCATCCAGGTGATCTCGTCCTCGTGCGACTTTACAATCAATCGATAAATCAATCGACGGTTGGATCAGATTGCAGATTTTGACTGGCTTTTCAGGCCTCAGTTTCCGGCTCTGAATTTTTATGAGCCAAAAACTACGCCGTCTGCCGGCAGCCATTTCCAGACAAACAACCGCCACGGATGATTGCAGGCCATCTGTTTGCTATATTCACTGTGCACGCTGCTGCCGTTCTCAGTGATCCAATGGAACTATCTGATCACGAATCGCACAACCATTGAATCGATCGCCTTCAACGAACGATATCGAACGCAGCAAGTGCTCTCGTACGACACTGGATCCGTGCGCGACAATTTGGCACAGGTGCACAATTGAACTGCCAATTTGCCCCTGTTCGTATTGACGGTTTGCCGGACATCAACAATGGCAACGGTTTTCGAATCGGTTTTATAATTGTAACCGATAAAAATGCTTTTTGCCGACTTCTAGCAAAAAAGCTGGATGAACCCACTAAACCCACTATCCAATGTCAGTTTTTCTGAAATTCTAAACAACAGATATTCGGTCGACGCTGGCACACGTGGCCACTACCCACACCAGCAACGGACACCGAACTGTTTCGTTTTCCAGTGGTTTTGGATCCACGTTTTCAAGCGAATCGCAGCAACGTTGCAAAGCACCGAAAAGAGCAACACAAAAGTGACCGGAAATCTGATGTTGTCGCTTGAGTTCAATTCGGAAGAGCTAATTTGATGAATCGAATGAAATGTTTGTTGTTGTAAACGAAAGGTTTTTTACGGTCGAACAGAAACAAGTGTGTGGAACACCAGAAAATCACTGTAGCAATCTTCAGGCGAGCAAGATCTGTTGCGTCGATTGCTCTTTTGCTGATATAACTTTATATGGAACCACGGTGAACGAAAACTGTCAGCAGACCACCGGCCGAAAAACGTTTGTGAAAGCGAGATCAACAATGCAAACAACGGATAAGCACAAAAAGTCGCCGACCTCAAATAGCCATCAGCGTCGTGCTCCTCCCGCAAATGCTGTTCGTACGACTGTCGGTAGCGGAATGCGATGCCGCAGTCGGCACAGATCGAATATCGATTTTGCGCTTGCGGACCCCGGCTCGGTTTGTGCTTCGGCGTGCGTCGTGCTTTCTGCGGTTGACCGCTGGAGCTGAACATGCCCCACGCTCTCTCTCTGTCCCTGTTGACCGCCGATTGCAAGCTACGCAGCACCGGTACAAACATCGATGGATGACGGAAATGCATTATCAATAACACAAAAGGTACCTCAGATAGTGGTCCTGAGCTGAGCTCAGTTTCTGATCATTAAACTGATGCATCCAAAGATGAACACCGTTTCCAAATTTCCTTCATTTTATTGCCACGGCCACATGTTAGATCAGATATCACGGCGAAAATCAACGCCGTGCACTTCAGACAACGTGACTAAAAACAATTTCAAAACATCAAATGGCAAAGAGCACACAAAAGTCGTTCTGTACAATATTTCCATCGCATGACTAAAATATTTCAAAGCGTGCACATCAAAAAAAAACAAGAAAAATCACTTCGATGCTTTTACCGCTGCATTAGAATTCTGTTTTCTTCGGTTTTTCTGTTTCCATCCGACGTTGTCGGCCTCGAAAACGAATGTTATGCCCTGAATAACAATTTTGTAATGTGCGATCCGATCTTTACCGTCATGCCAGCTCAGATTCACTTCAAGAAAGGAAGAAACTATTCCGTCCCACTCCCACACACATGTCCCATCTTTCAGCCCTCAACACGCCTCCAACAGAAACAAACTTGATCATCGAAAAAATCTGTCATCGTCTTCTTTGAAACGCGCCACTTTCGTTGCATCTGCGACGCACTGAACTCCAGCTGTTGCTGCTGCTGCTGCGTTTGCATGTGCACGTTGAAACGCTCATAAGTCGACTCGAAGCCGATCGGCTGAAGAGTGTTTCGTGGATGTTTACAGTTTTAACAAGGGGTTTGATTGAAGAACAACAACAAACAAACCGTGACGAGCAAAACCCTGCCCTACTTGAAACATCAAAATCTTGTGCAACAAATCCGACTGCGACGGTGAGCGCAGCCACTTGATCAGATCAGCGATCAGCGCGTTCTTTTCCTGAACACAATTAAGTCCGTCATGAATTCGACGCATCAAAACCCTATCACACTCGACTCATTCACCCAAAAAAACTAAAACACCATTACTGCACAAGTCAATATAACAGATCAAAATCAAGCGAGAGGTTGCAGAACTGACCCAGCAGCCTTTTGATGTCAGTCAGCCCCACTCACCTTGCCGTCAGACGCATCGCCACCAGCGGCCATGTGCTCGGCTGCTTCCACCTCACCGAACAACATCGACTCTTCAGCGACGTCTCCTGCGCTGCCCTCCTCTGTGCTGCACGTGCTGATGTCGCTTTTCGCGGGCGAGACTGGATCAGAGCAATCGTTTTGCTTCGTTGTTGGAACGTCGAATTCGACCACTGAAATCGGAATGAAACTGAAGACGTTGTTGTCAATGGCGTTTGTTTGCAGGACGGCACGAACGAACCAACAGCATTCAATGACCAACAACGACAACAAGCCACACCAACCGGGATGCGTCGCTTCGTAAATCTCTCTGAGCAGCCCAATCGCTCGTTTTCTTCCAAGCGGCCGAACGCCGTGACGACTGAGCTCGTTCTGAAACACGCCATCTTCTTGTCTGCTTGGAACTTTGGAAGTTTTGGAGCTTGGTTTATTGAATCATGTTCACATAAATTGAACCAACTTTCAACTCTGGCGTGCGCATTGCGGTGAACTCGGGCATCGGGGTGACATTCTCCGTTTTTATCAATTGCACTCCTGGCCCGAGTGTTTTCTTCAGCAACTGCCGATCAGAAGCGTAACGTTTCAACGGCGGTGTTTCGACGGTCGATTCGTGCTTCAGCACTTGCACATCAGTGTGCAGCGGATGCTGCTGCTGAGACTTTGTTCTCCGTAGCGTTGTTGGAGCAGCGCGAGAACTGGGGCCTCGCATTGTCGCTGCGTTTCTGTTTGCACGTGAAGACTGACGAGTGTCGGTTGCGTTTGCCGTTTGCTTCGACTGCAACTCTGATAATGAGAGTTTCGCTAAGCTGTTGTCCGACCAGTCCGGGGTGCAAACGTTGCCCACGGTGGTGTGGCACAATTTTGTCCGGGGAAGTTTCGGAGTGTCGGTTGATTGAACTTGTTGTACAGTTCTGCTTGCCCCCTCTTTACTAAGAGTGTTTTTCGAAACGTTACTGCCACCAGTGGCTTTCGGCATGGGCATGGTCGACAACGGAGTACAGTTGAAATCGGTGGCCGCTGGGTCCGAGCAAAAGTCCGCCCACTCGTCGTGCCAGTCAGCCGGCGTGCGTTCCATCGCGTCCATATTTCCAGTCGAACTCAGAATGGGCGAGTGCTGCAATTCAGCTGCGATTGTTTCTGTTGCGTCACTTGAGGGGTGAACGTTTTGAGCATCATCCGTGTTTACGGGTGAGACTAGAGCCAAAGGTGAGCATGCGTTTCTGGTGGTTGGTGTTTCGGTTGGCGGCAACTGTTGCAGCAACATCTCGGTTTCATCGAACAAATCAATTGTGCTGTTTTTGCTGTTGTTCACGCGCGTTTTTGGCGATTCTTGCACCTCAGGAGACCGCGGATGCAAGTTGTCCCTGTTCATGTCATTCAAGCTTACAGCTGCGGATCTATTGGCACTGTTTGACTGCGGAAGTGAAGGTGATTTCTGAGACAACGCCATGTAATCCGCGTGTTCTTTGTCGGTGATTTGCGTCATGAAAAACCGATCGAGCGATTTGCTGTCCTCGTTTTCAGTGCTGCATTCCGCTGGCTCTTGCAGCATTTCCTGGTCGAGCGCTTGCGGATCCACAGATTCTGCAGATTTTCTCGTGGCTGTCGGTTGTTGCTTCGTTTGACTTAATGCCAACACTGCCTGCTTCGATAGCTGTGTTAGACCGAGCCTGAAAGAAATCATATTGCATGAAAATTGTGAAAAAAAGCTGTTTTAATTCTAATTTTGAACAATTCTTAAAAAATCAACAAATTCTTCACAAAAAATCGCTAAGAAAACTTTCAAACGCACCTCTCCGCCAGCGCAGCCAACGTCTTTGCATTTTCACTACTGAGCGCCTCAACGCGACCAGCATAAATGAACAGCAACAACGCATTTATGACGGCCCGATTGGCATCCAACTGAAGAATCCGTTGATTTCCGTTGTCCTCCAGAATGCATTCCTGAATATTTCAGTTTTACATTTTGGCAAAAGTCACGGCGTCGCAACGCATCTAAAGGCATATTATGAACGAGACGTTTGAAACAAACAGGCGCCATCGGAGTACGACTGACGTTGAGGAGCGCAGGACAGCGGACACTGACGAGGTCAGCATCGACAGTCCGCTGCACCGTCGCATCCAGCGCCGATCGCACGACGCACGTCGCCGGCGGATTGCTCGAGTGCTGGTGACACGCGAAAAGGCGCTCCATGTCAGCAGACAAAGCCTCCAACATTGACAGCTGAAAATCGCACCAAAATCTCATTTGTTCACACAAAAAAAAGAATGAAAGAAAACCTTGTAAAATGACCCCGGTTGGTGTTGTACCTTTGCTGAAAACTGCGCGCATGCGTCTGACCAGACGGAAGTCTGCAAGAAGTTCAATGAAATTCAAAAAGCTCAATAGATTACGTTCGGTCGTTCACAAGCCGTCTCGATTTGTTACTATCGGTGTTTGCAGAACAAGCTCGCGATTAAATAGTCAACGTTGTCCGACAGCTTCCAACAAACGGATGTTACCCCTTCTGTTTCGTACCGTTCGATCGTGACCCGACGTCGGTTCCGTGAATTTCGGCCGAGTATCATCGGTAACCGTTGGAATTGTTGAGCCCGACGGATCCGCAGCAGCAGACGAGCGAGCGAGACGCGCACGCAGCAGTCGGTGCACGTCGGTGGCTTGCTCGAGCGGGCGTGATGACCACGATTTTTCTCTCGGCGTTTGCTTGCGGCGACCGCACTGGAAAACAATTTGCACACAAATCTCGCAAAGCGGAAAAGTCAGAGTTTCGGTTCACTTATTCATTGGCCATGTTCATGACGACGACAACTTTCGACTTTGCGCATTTGATGATAAAAAAAGCATTTATTCAAGTTACCGCGGACGGTGCCACAGTGGAACAGTCAGCGCCTGAGAGCGAGCACGTTGGAGACCGCACACTCTCAGAAAGCGCCTTCGCCAGATGCAGCTGTTCCGCGTGTTTACTGACACAATAAAATCCAGAATTGAGCGTTTGCTAACAAATGGACGACGCCACAAAAAGACATTGTGTAGAAAACCAACTTTTTGGGAACGTCTTTTCGTGCTTTCAACGCTTTCACCGTGTGATCAGCCAAACGGGGCATTTTAGCGCTAAAATGCATCAGTTTCAACAACAAAACAGTTACCATCCTTTCGAAATCGATTCCCAACTTTGAAAAACTCGAAAACTGAGCAAAGGCGCATCAGCACACCTGGTGTGTGCCAGTCCGTGTGCCTTTCGAGCGCGCGCAGCTTTTTCTTGCACGTCGACCAGCTGAACGATGCTGGGCACGTTGATTTTGTGCTGCTGTGCACAGCGCTGCACGTGCGATTTGCGCAACTGAAAAGAGCAAGCGCTGAAAATCAAATCAAAAACAAGAAACTGCAACCATAATTGCGGTTTATTGCAACAAAAAAATGGTGCTCCTTGGTTGCTAAAGAGAACAAACCAGAGGATTCGGTGCGAGCGGTTGACCGCAGATGGCGCAATCAATTGTCTGATCGTACGATTCGCGGGACCTCGCAAACGTGCTTTGCTGTTCCTGGCTGTCCAAACAACTGCAAGCAAACAGTTTCTCGGCATCAAGCAATGTTCCAAACAAATTTCAACATCAACAATTCAGAAGTTATCATGTTAAATACAATCAAACCGATTTATGTGCTCAGTTTGCTGCTGCACGTTGTAATGACTGAGCGATGCTTTGCAGATCAGACACGAGTTCACAGTCGAATCGTTTTGCTCCGCTGGTGATTTGGAACTTTGCAGTTCGTCTTCGTTGCGATGTGAATTTGATGGTCTAGAATTTTTGTTATTGCGTTAGTGTACGTAATAGCCAATTGGCTTATCTTGGGTACATTTGAATTGGACGTGATGATTGGTAGCACCATCTGCAATCAGCCCGCTAGATTCATGTAATGCAATGAAATGCGGCATTCATGAAGCAGTATTTAGTGACGCGTCGCTGTGTTAAACATAGTATGCCATACGGTCACTGCAGTCTGCATGAATGCTCCTTAAGTGAACTGTAAACGACGACAGGCAACCAAACTCACTGCATTTCCGTTGCCTCTGTTTCTTCACGTGGCATGTTTGGTTTGAAATTCGTTTTCACTGAATGTGCAGCAGAAGCAGCCAATGATTGAAACAGCCGATTGCTCAATTTCGACGACGCTGCTTGTTCCAACGAATTGTCATTTCTTTTATTGCAGTGCACCAATTTTGCGGTCGGCGGCGACACGAAATCATCAGAGTCACTCATTTTGTCAATTGAAAATCAAATAATTCACGGCAAAACTAAAGCTACGGAGTGATTTATGTAAATTAATCTAGCAACCGGTTGATATATTATTCACAGCTCAGGATGATCTCATTATTTCTTGACGAATATTTTTCATTGGTTCGATCGCACATACGGCTGGAAAACATTCAATGGTGGCGGTGCGGACGTGTCTCGCACTTTTTGACCAAGAAAATCGCGCTCAATCGGATTCTGCACAGAGTATTCGCGACTGGACGCCAGATATTCGGCCCACAGGTCAGGCGTCGGCACCATGAACGCGCTGAACAAACAAAAACACTGTTTGTTGGGAGTGCAATCTGCATACACAATTCTGCAGCCTTGATTCGTGGAGTATAGGAAACTGGTGCGTTTGCTGTTTGTCCACGATCGCGCGGTCAATAATGGCGCGAATAGACCAATCAATCACTGGAGTGATGCCAACGCCATGCAACACTTATGAGATCCCACAACCGAATTTTTTGCGTCCTCCAGCCTAAATTATTTTTCCTTATTGACGCACGGTTTTTGCGTCAAAAAAAATTCTGCCAAACCCTGTCCCATCCCATCCGAATTGAATTTGAATTACTGTTTACCTTACCTGTGCAGGGGGCATGGATTTTTTTTTGTTTTTTTGCTCCAGTCGAACTCTAGATTATAGGGAATCAGCTTGGTGATAATGCTTTCTGTGCATAGTTGTTCCAGGAGGGGCCTGGGGGAGGGGCCGGCCCCCCCAAAAAAAATTCGAATCTATCTCTATCAGACAGGTTTTTTGGCTCAGCTATTATCTATCTAAAAAAAATCTCAGCCATCTATCTATCTGAAAATTTTTGTCTTCGAATACATAAAATGAGTCAATTTTTGACCAAAATTGACCATTTTTGCTCGGAATTCTTAAAAATTTTGCTAATTTTAGGTAAAATACGCGTTTATACTTAATTTTTAGTGTATTTTTAGCATTATTTTGCTGTTTTTATAGCTTTTTAGCGTTTTAGCTATCTATCTATCGAATTTCAAAATTTTGCATCCCACCCCCCCCCACATGCCAGTCACATGCCCCCACCGCGCCCCCCCCCCCAAAAAAAATTCCACCTATCTATCTGGAAAATTTGCTCCAGCTATCTATATCGTCCCCCCCCCCCCAACCCCTCGGCTCTGGAACAACTATGTTTCTGTGCAAGCATTGCTGTGCCCTGTGGGGCGGAGTTGGTTTGCACATAAAGCATGCATACCGTAATCACCATCACGAACGAATCAGCTGATTCCCTATGATTTAGAGTTCGACTGTATTTGCCCATTTGTTTAAATTTGGCAGATCAACTAACTACAACCCTGCACCTGACACTGTGGCAACGTACAGATGTGGAATGTAGATTGATCAGTAGCGAAAGTGCGGGGGGGGTGGAGGGGGGTCCACCCCCCCCCTCAGCCGAAAATCCTGCCCGTGCACGGGCAGATACCCGTGTACCCCCCCTCCCCCCTTTACCTCGACACGGGTACTAGACTCCCCCCCCCACCCCCCTCCGCGAGAAAACACGGGATCGCACCCCCCCCTCACGGTGGTCAATCTCATCTCAATTTTTTCCAAAAATACCGAATATTTTGCATTTTTCTTGACGTTTGTGTCTGTCCCTGCATAGATTTTGTTGTTTCTGACCAAACAAGCAGCTTGTTTGCACAAAATATTCTGTATTTTACAAGAATTTCTGTGTTTTTCTAAGGCAAAAATTTGGTATTACCCGTGCGATCCCGTGCACCCCCCCCTCACGAAATTTTTCTGCCAGTGCACCCCCCCCCCCCCTCAGGAAAATTTGCTGCCCGTGACCCCCCCCCCTCACCGAGAAGGCACCTGACCCCCCCCTCTAAAATTAGGCAAACACTCCCCCCCTCACCCGAGGTCCCGCTTTCGCTACTGAGATTGATTGGTTAAATCTAAAGGCGGAAACACCATTTAGTTTTTTGTCCGCACGCACAGACGTCGTTCTAAATCCCGTACGCAAACTAATCGTGTCCGTGCATTAAGATAGCACATACGACACGATTTCTAAATCGCGTGGCCATTTTTTAAGTGTCGTGTCCTGGGTTTTTTTGCAGAAAAACGTCGGTTTTTTGCAGAAATTTTGGACCGTTTGCAGAAATTTTTTAGTAGATTTCTGCAAATTGCAGAAACAGATTTGCATACAAACTTTGGTTCTGCAATATTCATTTTGTGCTCAGCGCTTAACTGAGGTTTCACGCCATCATGGAAGAAATTTCAAATAGTTTTTTTGTCAAAAACAGCTGTTTCGGCGGTTGCTGTAGCGCAATGATTGGCGTTTTGTTTTGCCTTCGTGAAGAAAATCGGAGTATTTCAAATTCGAAAAATAAAACAGAAATTCAATTATTATTATTGTTTGTTGATCATTATTGATTCAATTATTGTTTGCTGTTAGGCTTTCTGTTTGGAATTAGAATGAAGTGATCCATCATCCACACAACAGAAGATACAAAAATAAGACATTGGCGGAGGTACGGTGCGCAAGTTTGTCGTCGAGCTTGTCGAGAATCTCAGCAATCGATTCGAAGACACGCACAACGTTCTCAAGGCTGCCAAAATATTCTGCCGTCTAAGATAGATGGATCTGAACAGCTGCTGGTGTACGGAAATGCCGATCTGCTGTATCTGCACCAGTTTTATTCATCAATTTTGCCGGGCAAGGGCAGTATCGCTGATGAATGGAAACGATTCAAATGCGAACGAATTCAGTTCCCTGGTCCGAGTATAACTGCAGGCAAGCATGCAGTATCTGGGGATGAAAACAAAGAGGCGATACAAAATCAAACCGAACAAAGTGAACTGCACCTTTGAGAACGTCGAACCGACCGAAGCCATCGCTTTGATTGCGGAATTTGAGCTATGAGGGTTTTCATTTGATATTGTGTTGTTGTTAGGTTGAATGATTTGAAACGAATGATTGGTGATTTGTTCGGTTTGGCAATCTGGTTTGGTTTTGGTGTTTTTTTCTGAATTTTTGAAAAATTTGCGGTAAGACGATGCAATTGGCAATTGCAATTCTGAGCATCGTTAAGAAATGATGCTCAGAACGAAAAAAATGACATTAAACAAGCACAAAAACCATTTTCGTCATGTTTTTTTGAAATTTGCAGAAACCAAATTTTATTTGCAGAAATTTTTTACGAAATTTCTGCAAATTGCAGAACCGACTTTTTGAAAAAAAAACCTAG
>JASANC010005724.1:0-71961 GCA_030248135.1 Theristus sp. LFF4_11 | reverse complement strand
CGGTGAGTCAGTCGTGTGTGTTGCATTTATCTCTATGCTTTCAAAGCATGACTTGCCTTTGTTGCTTATTTGAACTTTTCATTGGCAGCAGATCCCCGGCTGTCAACCACATCTATAAGCCCCCGTGATAGACCTGTATTTATTTACCGACCGATGCTTCTGTTTTGTTATTCAATATATTGCGACGCACAATGTAAATACGGATTGACATAAGACATCCATTATTGTCTTTGCATAAGTTTTAAATAAGGCTGGGATAATCAAAGTCAAGTTTGTCTGACTTTCATATAAGGACGAAAATTAGTAAGGTTGCATTCAAATGCAATTGTTTGTGCACATCAACAAGGCGTTTTTCAAGTAGTGCACACAAATTCAACATGACATCAAAAACAACACACCGCCAAAGCTGGCAGTAAGCACGCGCGTGTGTCGTCGACTGTCGTTTGCTTCTGGTTGTCTGTTTTACCTTTTATATTTTGACTCGATAACAATGCAGAAAGCAAATGCATCCGTGTCCAGGACGCAACAGACAGACCGCACACGCAGTAAAACTCGTATCACCAACGGTTAATCAAAGTGAATCTGAAATTATCGTGCACCTTTTGTGACGTCCGTCGCGGCAATCAACACGAACACAAAGCCGTTCACAATGATTATTCTACTGTTGCTTGCGCTCGCGTATGCCACTGTAAGTACCATCGCTGGTGTTGAATTTTTAGTCGAACACGTTCTCGATTTGAGCAACCGTGAGTGGAAGTTATTTTAGCCGGTCACTGGTTGATAGTTCATGACTCTGAGAAACACAGCTCCACAAAACGCTGGAAACACTGTCGAGTACGCAATTTTCAGTGGAGTGTCCGTTTGGTTTTATTGCAGCACAGCATCGCCTCGATGGACAAGCAGTGTGTCCGTGACGAGGTGTGCGAGTACAGACTGGCGGCGTTGCCGACGTTGCCGTTTCGCACGTGTAAATGCGCACCGGGACAGGCGTGTGGGCCGGCCGATCGCTCAATGATCACTGCCAATGGATTCGAGTTTCATGTAAAAAAACACACCGGTTCTGCCCAGCTAAATTTAAACTAATTTCTGTGTGGCAAAGTAAAACAGCGTCTGTGATTCTGCGTGTCTCAGTTCTGCGAGACTCGTCAGCTGCGCGAATGCGAGCCGGGCGAACTCGCAATGAGCAGACGTGACCGGAGATTTGTGATGCGCTGCCGCTGTGCGCTGCCGATGCAGCTCGTCAGCGACAGCCACAGCGTGCAGAACAAGCAGTCGCCGTTGCAGCAGATTGACTACGCCTGTGTCCAGGTGACCGCTGGCCAGTTCGCAAAGCATCTGTTTCTTTGGTGACATCACTGGGTTGCAACAGAGTGTGCACTGTGTTCAGACATGCACTTGATTGTCATGTGCTCCACTGGTAGCACACGAACGTGCAGCGAGCACATTTGAATTTGTATGTTGCTGCCACAAAAGCGCTTGCAGAAGCGAGCCGCCTGTGCGACGGCCACGGCCACGGAGGCGAGCGAGCCGTGCGCAGTGCGCGAGCATCACAAGGACACCGCCGGCCGCGACACGTCCGCCTTCCGTGAGCTGTGTGCGTGCGAGCGCACGTGCACCATGGACGAGCACACGAGCACAACGATCCACCATGAACACGAGCACATCACGGTCGAGTACGGATACTGCAGCTGAACACAGCCCCTTGCTGATTGAACTCAGTGTGCACGCACAATCGCCATCGGAGATCTCTCAAAGCAAAAATACAACAGTTTTGCAATCGCAGCTGTGTAGATATAAATGTTGAACATTGTTTCATCTTTCAAAAGATCTGTAAATTTGTGAACCGCATTCCGTTCGTGATTACCACAGTTTTTGTTTACTTTTCAAACTGTTTCAATTGTCGTGTGTTTTTGTGGATACTGTGTATTGTACTGTGCCGTCTGTTTTAGGAAAAAAATGTTTTGACAGATGTTGACGCTTCATTTTTCGTTGGACAAATTAATCAGCAAAAAAAAACTGTGACACAAATCAAATGACATATGCACGACAGTAAAATTGATCTGACCAATCAAAACTTGATGATATTCAAAAACATCGGAGTTGGGTCGGTGTTGGGGTCGGTCTCATGTTGGTCAGACTCAATCTGGCTCCGGTTTCAATTGGGCCAGCCATAATCTGGCCAGTCTGAATCGGGCCAGTCTCAATCTAGCTCGCCTCAATTCGGCTCGGCTCAATCAGGATCGGCTCAATCGGGCTTGCATCAATCTGGTCAAACAGAAATTTTATTGCGCGCATGTGTGCACTGCAGAGAGAAGTAACGCACACACACAAATACACGCGTGGCGATCAATAATTCTTTGTGTTTTTTGACACGTAACAAGAAAAAACAATGGTATGGATTTGCACGTTGTATAGTGGTGCACACATTTTGTGCAAGTTTGTGCGTCCAGTCGTTTTCCGTTTATTTATTTATTCAAATCCAAATTGTTATCAAAATTTGGAATGCAACGAATTTTCGGTTGTTTATTTAGAGTGCAATAAATTTCCAGCTGTAAAAAAAAACGCGTCAAATTTGGAAATCTACTTTTTTTTATTCAAATTCCTCCTCCCCCTGAAAAAAGCTGCCATGTTTACTCGGTCATTCCGTACCAACATCAAATAACAATGGTGCGCAAAATGGCAAATTCAAGTTACGATCGAGATCTGCTGCTTGATACCAAAGGTCACCACTAATGTGTCAGAAGCTCTCCAAACTCCAAAGTACCTCAAGTCTGATCCTGAAACCGCTGTGTGAACGCACAATTTTACGTCGTATTTTTCCCGTTGCTGTTGCCGCTATCTACAAAAGACAGTACATGTACATGTACGCGTGCTCTGTATGTCTCTCGGTCACTGCTCCTCTTTTTATGTCTTCTTCAAAATTTATTGTCCTTATGAACAATCAATGTTCAGATTTGAAATCTTAAGAAAAATTGGTTGTTTCAGTGAAGCTTATAAAATGCATTCTTGCAAGGCTAGAAAACAACGCAATTTTTCTTACCTTGTCATAATTGTATGACGCAATTGGAACCAGAAAATTTTGTCTGGCCAGATTGATGCAAGCCGATTGAGCCGTGCACGATTGAGCCGAGCCCGATTGAGAGGAGCCAGATTGAGACTGGCCCGATTGAGACGAGCCAGATTGAGCCTGGCCCGATTGAAACTGGCCAGATTGAGACTGGAACGATTGAGACTGGAGCCAGATTGATTCTGGCCAATATGAGACGATATTTTGTACACCATCGAACACAGATTTGCATGCAACTGTGTATGTACAAGCCAATAACCTCCTAACCAGCAACATTATTACTCGCAGCCCTCTAGGTGGGTATTGTTAAACCCCAAAACACCTTTCTATTTCCTTCTATGAAATTACCATTAACACATCCATTGGGCCTTTGGTAGCACAATTTCACCGGTATTCTCGCAGAACAATCAAGCATGTATCACAGACGGACATGTTCGTCCAGATATGCACATGTTCATGCAATTATCGATTCACATGCACAAACACGCGCAATTAATTTTTGTCAAGCAAAAACAGGTTTTTTTGCTTCTGAAAACAATGCCGAAGCGGATTTTTTACTGTTAAAAATTGACGTGAATCTGAATCGATAGGTATCTATGGGTTTGTGCATCTGCATCAATAAGTGCACGAACATGTGTATTTACATGTGCACTACTTTTCTGCGTGTTAAAAACAGCTCGCCAAAGTCCACACGTCTGTTTTTGGATGCTTGACTGTGTTGAAATCACAAATTTTGGCGTTCTGAAGACCGAACAGGAAAAGAACATAGGAACGTTTGTGACGGACGCGTGCGAGTCACCGCGGGGAATACACAGTTGACGGCTGCAACAGCGGTTTGCCGTTTGAGACGTGCGCCTGCGGCTGCTGTTGCCGCATCACCTGCACTGTCATTTCGTCTTCGCCATCTTTCCTGATTCGACGCCACTTTGCACGACGATTTTGGAACCACGTTTTCACCTGCACACCGAGGAAAGCCTTTCAACATTGAGATGATTTCAATAAACAAAATGAATTGTGAACAAAGGACAATTTGTGTTTTTCATTGGTGAAACTGGGTCTACCAAAGCGGCTACTACGCTTATTATGTTACCGCACGCAAACATTTTAGTAGCCATTTCAGTAGCCCCGTTGTTGCAGGGCACCTGTCGCTCTGTTAACTGGAGCGACTTTGCCAGTTTCTTGCGTTCGCTCGATGACAAATATTTGTGTCGGTCAAACTTCTGTTCGAGCGCATCTGTCTGGTCGTTGTTGAAACGAATCTGGCCACCCTTGCGCTTTTGTGGCGACCGGTGTACGTACGGATAGATCATTGGCAGACGGGGGTCCCATCCTGAAATCAGCGATTGCGTGAGTGACGTTGACACATTCGGTTTACCAATCTAAAGCACCTAACGCTCCATCTTGATTGGCTACCAAAAAAAACTAGGTTCAGTAGCTAGCCAAACAAGATAGGTCTGGAAAATCAAATTTTGCTTGGCAACCAGTGGAGCCAAACAAAATGAAGCGTTTAGTGCTTTTGTTCGGTAAAAAATGTTTGGAAATGGTTTTCAGTGCAGACTTTTCAACGATTGTCAAGAGCAGTGAGCTATAACATTTTTCTTTTCACAAAATATAAAAAACCGGTTTTATTCCATCCCTAAGTTATAGTGACACCCCAAAAATGTTCTCGGACCATCCAAAAATCATGAACTTTTGCTCAAAAAATCATGGTTTTTTGTCTAAAGTCTATAATATAAACTGAATATGTGATAACTTAACATTCTTCATTGTATCTTCAAAGATTTTGCAGCAAAATTTAGCGTTTTCCTTCAAAATTTAAGCGAAAAAATATCATGGGTGGGGGGGGGGGGTGCCCCCCCCAGAAATTTTTCTACAATAGTGCACCCCCATCAGTAGCGTAAGTGCGGGAGGGGGGTGGGGAGGTCCACCCCCACCCCCTCAGCCAAAAATCCTGCCCGTGCACGGGCAGATACCCGTGTACCCCTCCGCGAGAAAACACGGGATCGCACCCCCCTCACGGTGGTCAATCTCACCTCAGTTTTTCTCAAAAATACCGTAATTTTTGCAGTTTTCTTGACGTTTGTGTCTGTCCCTGCATAGATGTTGTCGTTTCTGACCAAACAAGCAGCTTCTTTGCACAAGATATTCTGTATTTTACAAGAATTTCTGTTTTTCCAAGGTAAAAATTTGGTATTACCCGTGCAATCCCGTGCACCCCACCCTCACGAAATTTTTCTGCCAGTGCACCCCCTCAGGAAAAGTTTCTGCCCGTGCACCCCCCCTAACCGAGAAGGCACCTGACACCCCCCCTCTAAAATTAGGCAAACACCGCCCCTCACCCGAGGTCCCCGCTTTCGTTACTGCCCCCATGGCCCGGGGGTGTCACTGTACCATGACCATAAACATTTTTGTTTTAAGGAACAACTAAGAACGGTTCAATATTCAAGTACACGTCGAAAATTGTCCTGTTTTACTGTTGAAAATGCAACTTTCCCTCTATGAAATGGACATAATTTCAATAAAACACGATTTTCGCTCTTATAGTTTTCCGGATCGTTCTGAAAATAGTCTAGATGAACTCAGCTCGACGAGACGCTTCGAACAAACCTAATTTGTAAAAAAAATTAAAAAAAATTTTTTAATTAAAAAAAATTTGGATTTTTTTTCCACTCAAAACACAAGAAGAGGTATGGTTATGATTTGGAAAAGGGGTAAATGAGCATGGGGTTATCTAAACAAAATCTGGAAAGTTCCGCCATACGGGAGTCATTCAGGAGGCGATTGCACATCAAATGTGGTTCTTCGAACTCCCTGGCTGATTTAGCACAACTTTGATTTTTGAATAAAAAAAAATAAAAAAAAACAAAAATGACGATTTTTGTTTTTTTTAACAACCCAACCCAACCCTTTTTTGATCGGCCGGCCGGCACCCCCCCCCATAGGATTTGTATTCATTCTTAAAAGTGATTTTTTTGATTTTTGATCTGAGGTTGCTTGTAATGAGTCGTTGTAGGTTCCTAATCCTAAACCTAATCCTAATCCTAAGCCAAGCCTTTTTGATAAGGTGAAAATGATCAATTTAGTTTTTGCATTTTTTTCTTTCCTGTGTTATGGAGGAGGAGCACCGGAACTGCAGATGCAGCTGTTTTAATAATGATGCATTACGCCCCATAGTTGTCCCCCCCCTGGAACAACTATGCCCCCTTCCCCACACCCCCCCCCCTAGAAAATTTCGTTCGGCCTTCTATACTGCCTATTAGTGACCCCCCCCCCCCCCCCACCACCACCCCCCCCTCAGGAAAATTTTTTGCCCGTGCACGGTGCACCCCCTCACCGAGAAGGCACCTGACAAGAAAACCCCCCTAAAATTAGGCAAACACCCCCCCCCCCTCAGTCTCACCCGCCGAGGACCCCCTTTCGCTACCAGTACCGTGGGCGAGGGGGGGGGGGGGGGGGGGGCACCGTACACCCCCCCCCCCAGCCGTGGCGCAAGCGGGCCGTGGGGGGTGGGGGGGGATTTGCCTAATTTTATTGGGGGGGGGGGTCAGGTGTAGGGTTGTTAAACAAAAATGAAAATTTAAAAAAAGTGATTAAAAAAAAAACAAAAATGCCGATTTAAAAAAAAAAATCGAAAAATTTTCCTCTAATATGCTCTGAAAACCTCAATTTTGGCAAAATTTTTCGAAAGTTCAACAAAAATTTTCTTTGATTATACCTCGTAAAACCTTTAGCAGTCGATTTTGGGCCGTTTTACCGACTGATTTTAGGCTACGACAACATCTGCGATGAAGTTTTTGAGCGTCCCAAAGCTTGGCCTACCATTTCCGATGCAGATAAGGTGACGATTCGCCTCGCAGAGCGTCCGATTGTGCTCGCTGCTCCGTTTGCAAGCGCTACGTTGTCTGGTTGCTTGCTGCTTCGTGTCGTGTCGTCGCGACACCATCAGAAGAATTGATCGAATTTCAAGGCGGTATGTTTGTCTTCACTTTAGCATTAGTTTAGCTGGAAACAATTAGTGACGTTTTGGAAGTCAAAACACAAGAAGAGGCATGGTGACGGTTTGGAAAAGGGGTAATTGAGGTCACCAAAACAAAATCTGCAAAGTTCCGCCATACGGGAGTCATTCGGGAGGCGCTTGCATATCATATGTGGTTCTTCGGACTCCCTGATTGATTTAGCACAACTTTGATTTTTGAAATTAAAAAAAAATTAAAAAAAAACAAAAATGACGATTTTTGTTTTTTTAACAACCCTAGTCAGGTGCCTTCTCGGTGAGGGGGGTGCACGGGCAGCAAATTTTCCTGAGGGGGGGGGGTGCACTGGCACAAAAATTTCGTGAGGGGGGGGG
Source organism: Theristus sp. LFF4_11 (assembly GCA_030248135.1). NCBI lineage: Eukaryota > Metazoa > Nematoda > Chromadorea > Monhysterida > Xyalidae > Theristus > Theristus sp. LFF4_11. Next base: position 64,546 of record JASANC010005724.1, on the reverse strand, counting down.
GGTGCACGGGATCGCACGGGTAATACCAAATTTTTGCCTCAGAAAAACACAGAAATTCTTGTAAAATACAGAATATTTTGTGCAAACAAGCTGCTTGTTTGGTCAGAAACAACAAAATCTATGCAGGGACAGACACAAACGTCAAGAAAAATGCAAAAATTACGGTATTTTTGGAAAAAATTGAGATGAGATTGACCACCGTGAGGGGGGGTGCGATCCCGTGTTTTCTCGCGGGGGGGGTGGGGGTAGGGTTGTTAAAAAAAACAAAAATCGTCATTTTTGTTTTTTTTAAAAAATTTTTTTTTTTAAATTTCAAAAATCAAAGTTGTGCTAAATCAATCAGGGAGTCCGAAGAACCACATATGATATGCAAGCGCCTCCCGAATGACTCCCGTATGGCGGAATTTTGCAGATTTTGTTTTGGTGACCTCAATTACCCCTTTTCCAAACCGTCACCATGCCTCTTCTTGTGTTTTGACCTCCAAAACGTCACTAATTGTCCCCAGCTAAGCTAATGCTAAAGTGAAGACAAACATACCGCCTTGAAATTCGATCAATTCTTCTGATGGTGTCGCGACGACACGACACGAAGCAGCAACCAGACAACGTAGCGCTTGCAAACGGAGCAGCGAGCACAATCGGACGCTCTGCGAGGCGAATCGTCACCTTATCTGCATCGGAAATGGTACACGGGTATCTGCCCGTGCACGGGCAGGATTTTCGGCTGAGGGGGGGTGGACCTAGGGTTAGGGGGAAAAAAATCCGGATTTTTTTTAAATTAAAAAAATTTAAAAAAAAAAAAAATTTTTTTTTACAAGTTAGGTTTGTTCGAAGCGTCTCGTCGAGCTGAGTTCATCTAGACTATTTTCAGAACGATCTGGAAAACTATAAGAGCGAAAATCGTGTTTTATTGAAATTATGTCCATTTCATAGAGGGAAAGTTGCATTTTCAACAGTAAAACAGGACAATTTTCGACGTGTACTTGAATATTGAACCGTTCTTAGTTGTTCCTCTTTAGAAAATTACCAAAATTTGACTGTGTTCAAAAATTCCTGTTTGCTGTAGCTGTCGGCAACCCCTGTCGACCCGGTCGCCCCCCCCCAAGACACTTACTTTCAGGTTCAACCAGCTATGCTATCTGCCACATGGCGAGAGCCCACTCTTCAAATCATCGTATCGAAAACACGTACCATGATTTCGCGATCACGTTGCGGGCAACTGACAGACGCAAGTTTAACACGTTAGTTTAGCTCAGCACGCAAGTTTTAACATGTGGCCATGTTAACATGTGGCCACCCCCTCAGCCAAAAATCCTGCCCGTGCACGGGCAGATACCCGTGTACCCCTCCGCGAGAAAACACGGGATCGCACCCCCCTCACGGTGGTCAATCTCACCTCAGTTTTTCTCAAAAATACCGTAATTTTTGCAGTTTTCTTGACGTTTGTGTCTGTCCCTGCATAGATGTTGTCGTTTCTGACCAAACAAGCAGCTTCTTTGCACAAGATATTCTGTATTTTACAAGAATTTCTGTTTTTCCAAGGTAAAAATTTGGTATTACCCGTGCAATCCCGTGCACCCCACCCTCACGAAATTTTTCTGCCAGTGCACCCCCTCAGGAAAAGTTTCTGCCCGTGCACCCCCCCCTAACCGAGAAGGCACCTGACACCCCCCCCCCTCTAAAATTAGGCAAACACCGCCCCACACCCGAGGTCCCCGCTTTCGTTACTGCCCCCATGGCCCGGGGGTGTCACTGTACCATGACCATAAACATTTTTGTTTTAAGGAACAACTAAGAACGGTTCAATATTCAAGTACACGTCGAAAATTGTCCTGTTTTACTGTTGAAAATGCAACTTTCCCTCTATGAAATGGACATAATTTCAATAAAACACGATTTTCGCTCTTATAGTTTTCCGGATCGTTCTGAAAATAGTCTAGATGAACTCAGCTCGACGAGACGCTTCGAACAAACCTAATTTGTAAAAAAAATTAAAAAAAAATTTTTAATTAAAAAAAAATTTGGATTTTTTTTCCACTCAAAACACAAGAAGAGGTATGGTTATGATTTGGAAAAGGGGTAAATGAGCATGGGGTTATCCAAACAAAATCTGGAAAGTTCCGCCATACGGGAGTCATTCGGGAGGCGATTGCACATCAAATGTGGTTCTTCGAACTCCCTGGCTGATTTAGCACAACTTTGATTTTTGAATAAAAAAAAATAAAAAAAACAAAAATGACGATTTTTGTTTTTTTTAACAACCCAACCCAACCCTTTTTTGATCGGCCGGCCGGCACCCCCCCCCACCATAGGACTTGTATTCATTCTTAAAAGTGATTTTTTTGATTTTTGATCTGAGGTTGCTTGTAATGAGTCGTTGTAGGTTCCTAATCCTAAACCTAAAGTTGATGATGGGCGATTATCGTGATTATCTAGCTGTAATTGTGTGTAATTATCCTTGATATCCTATATAATGTGATCCTTTTCCTGTAATCTTGGTTGTTCTCCAGTCCAGTAAATCGCCACTCTCTCGCTACTTGAAGTGGTGAGCCCGCCGTTGAGCGTGGCACGTAGGCAGGCGGTCATCATGACCGGCCTTCTGTGGTCGTCTGCTGCTCATTGTCGTGTGTACCCAGTATGGGCACGACTTGTTTATTGTCGCTTTATGCCGTGGAAGGCGCGACTTTGTCCCGTATGGCCTGTTATGGTTTTGTCGCTGACCCGCGAGATGGCAGCGCATGCAGTAAGTCGAGCAACCACGGAGGAAATGGCTCGCAGCATCTGGGACGTTCGATGGACGAGAAGGAGACAACCGTTCACGCAGCGGAGTTTGGCGTATTATCAGCGCAGCGACCAACAGTCATGTATCCGGCCAAGGATGTGCCGAGAGATGAACGTCAGCCAATGGGCGATGACGCGTCGCGAGGACTGCGACGAGGCCAAGGTGCCGAATTTCACGTGCTTCTGGCTGCCGAACGAGCGCCGAGCATTGAGTCGTGATGGGATGATGGGCCGCAGTGCCGATGTATGGAGTGTTTCCGGCCGAGCGTGTGCCGAGGATTGAGACGTGATGTCCCAGGAAGTGGTGCCGTTTGAAGCAGTATGAGACAGACGGCTAATGATTTGTGATTGAAAATAGGGAGATTTTGTGATTTGGCTTCTCCCTCTCTCTTTTTCTTCATTGATGGGGGAGAAGTTGATGATGGGCGATTATCGTGATTATCTAGCTGTAATTGTGTGTAATTATCCTTGATATCCTATATAATGTGATCCTTTTCCTGTAATCTTGGTTGTTCTCCAGTCCAGTAAATCGCCACTCTCTCGCTACTTGAAGTCTAATCCTAATCCTAAGCCAAGCCTTTTTGATAAGGTGAAAATGATCAATTTAGTTTTTGCATTTTTTTCTTTCCTGTGTTATGGAGGAGGAGCACCGGAACTGCAGATGCAGCTGTTTTAATAATGATGCATTACGCCCCATAGTTGTCCCCCCCTGGAACAACTATGCCCCCTTCCCCACACCCCCCCCCCCCCTAGAAAATTTCGTTCGGCCTTCGATACTGCCTAGTACTGACCCCCCCCCCCACCACCACCCCCCCCCTCAGGAAAATTTTTTGCCCGTGCACGGTGCACCCCCTCACCGAGAAGGCACCTGACAAGAAAACCCCCCTAAAATTAGGCAAACACCCCCCCCCCTCAGTCTCACCCGCCGAGGACCCCCTTTCGCTACCAGTACCGTGGGCGAGGGGGGGGGTGGGGGGGGGGTACCGTACACCCCCCCAGCAGTAGCGAACGCGGGACCTCGGGTGAGGGGGGGTGTTTGCCTAATTTTAGAGGGGGGGGTCAGGTGTAGGGTTGTTAAACAAAAATGAAAATTTAAAAAAAAAGTGATTAAAAAAAAACAAAAATGCCGATTTAAAAAAAAAATTCGAAAAATTTTCCTCTAATATGCTCTGAAAACCTCAATTTTGGCAAAATTTTTCGAAAGTTCAACAAAAATTTTCTTTGATTATACCTCGTAAAACCTTTAGCAGTCGATTTTGGGCCGTTTTACCGACTGATTTTAGGCTACGACAACATCTGCGATGAAGTTTTTGAGCGTCCCAAAGCTTGGCCTACCATTTCCGATGCAGATAAGGTGACGATTCGCCTCGCAGAGCGTCCGATTGTGCTCGCTGCTCCGTTTGCAAGCGCTGCGTTGTCTGGTTGCTTGCTGCTTCGTGTCGTGTCGTCGCGACACCATCAGAAGAATTGATCGAATTTCAAGGCGGTATGTTTGTCTTCACTTTAGCATTAGTTTAGCTGGGGACAATTAGTGACGTTTTGGAGGTCAAAACACAAGAAGAGGCATGGTGACGGTTTGGAAAAGGGGTAATTGAGGTCACCAAAACAAAATCTGCAAAGTTCCGCCATACGGGAGTCATTCGGGAGTAGGGTTGTTAAACAAAAATGAAAATTTAAAAAAAAAGTGATTAAAAAAAACAAAAATGCCGATTTAAAAAAAAAAAATTCGAAAAATTTTCCTCTAATATGCTCTGAAAACCTCAATTTTGGCACAATTTTTCGAAAGTTCAACAAAAATTTTCTTTGATTATACCTCGTAAAACCTTTAGCAGTCGATTTTGGGCCGTTTTACCGACTGATTTTAGGCTTCGACAACATCTGCGATGAAGTTTTTGAGCGTCCCAAAGCTTAGCCTACCATTTCCGATGCAGATAAGGTGACGATTAGCCTCGCAGAGCGTCCGATTGTGCTCGCTGCACCGTTTGCAAGCGCTACGTTGTCTGGTTGCTGCTTCGTGTCGTGTCGTCGCGACACCATCAGAAGAATTGATCGAATTTCAAGGCGGTATGTTTGTCTTCACTTTAGCATTAGCTTAGCTGGGGACAATTAGTGACGTTTTGGAGGTCAAAACACAAGAGGCATGGTGACGGTTTGGAAAAGGGGTAATTGAGGTCACCAAAACAAAATCTGCAAAGTTCCGCCATACGGGTGTCATTCGGGAGGCGCTTGCATATCATATGTGGTTCTTCGGACTCCCTGATTGATTTAGCACAACTTTGATTTTTGAAATTTTAAAAAAAAAATTAAAAAAAAAACAAAAATGACGATTTTTGTTTTTTTTAACAACCCTATTCGGGAGGCGCTTGCATATCATATGTGGTTCTTCGGACTCCCTGATTGATTTAGCACAACTTTGATTTTTGAAATTAAAAAAAAATTAAAAAAAAACAAAAATGACGATTTTTGTTTTTTTTAACAACCCTAGTCAGGTGCCTTCTCGGTGAGGGGGGTGCACGGGCAGCAAATTTTCCTGAGGGGGGGGGGGTGCACTGGCACAAAAATTTCGTGAGGGGGGGGTGCACGGGATCGCACGGGTAATACCAAATTTTTGCCTCAGAAAAACACAGAAATTCTTGTAAAATACAGAATATTTTGTGCAAACAAGCTGCTTGTTTGGTCAGAAACAACAAAATCTATGCAGGGACAGACACAAACGTCAAGAAAAATGCAAAAATTACGGTATTTTTGGAAAAAATTGAGATGAGATTGACCACCGTGAGGGGGGGTGCGATCCCGTGTTTTCTCGCGGAGGGGGGGGAGTAGGGTTGTTAAAAAAACAAAAATCGTCATTTTTGTTTAAAAAAAAATTTTTTTTTTTAAAAATTTCAAAAATCAAAGTTGTGCTAAATCAATCAGGGAGTCCGAAGAACCACATATGATATGCAAGCGCCTCCCGAATGACTCCCGTATGGCGGAATTTTGCAGATTTTGTTTTGGTGACCTCAATTACCCCTTTTCCAAACCGTCACCATGCCTCTTCTTGTGTTTTGACCTCCAAAACGTCACTAATTGTCCCCAGCTAAGCTAATGCTAAAGTGAAGACAAACATACCGCCTTGAAATTCGATCAATTCTTCTGATGGTGTCGCGACGACACGACACGAAGCAGCAACCAGACAACGTAGCGCTTGCAAACGGAGCAGCGAGCACAATCGGACGCTCTGCGAGGCGAATCGTCACCTTATCTGCATCGGAAATGGCACACGGGTATCTGCCCGTGCACGGGCAGGATTTTCGGCGGAGGGGGGGTGGACCTAGGGTTAGGGGAAAAAAATCCGGATTTTTTTTTAAATTAAAAAAAATTTAAAAAAAAAAATTTTTTTTTTACAAGTTAGGTTTGTTCGAAGCGTCTCGTCGAGCTGAGTTCATCTAGACTATTTTCAGAACGATCCGGAAAACTATAAGAGCGAAAATCGTGTTTTATTGAAATTATGTCCATTTCATAGAGGGAAAGTTGCATTTTCAACAGTAAAACAGGACAATTTTCGACGTGTACTTGAATATTGAACCGTTCTTAGTTGTTCCTCTTTAGAAAATTACCAAAATTTGACTGTGTTCAAAAATTCCTGTTTGCTGTAGCTGTCGGCAACCCCTGTCGACCCGGTCGCCCCCCCCCCCAAGACACTTACTTTCAGGTTCAACCAGCTATGCTATCTGCCACATGGCGAGAGCCCACTCTTCAAATCATCGTATCGAAAACACGTACCATGATTTCGCGATCACGTTGCGGGCAACTGACAGACGCAAGTTTAACACGTTAGTTTAGCTCAGCACGCAAGTTTTAACATGTGGCCATGTTATCGGGTATCTGAAAAACGGTCGTGTGATGTGGTATTAACCAACATCTCCGCTCCAATTGTTTGACAATATATCGCACAACTCCATTGTAGACCTATAACATACGCCAATCAACAAAATATCATGTTCATCTCATGGCCTACCGACTGAAAAAACATGTTCTAAGTTGCAAGAAAACGATTTCTGAAACGATATTTCAATTCAGTTAAGTCATTTCAACGCTAAAAATTGACTCTAGAAGTCATCCAAATCGAAAAACATGGAGTACGTCGGTCAAAATGACCAAATAATGACATGTACCTAAGCACACAAAGAAGTTGGGAAGAAAATTTGGTTTGAACTTTCAAAAAATTATGCCATAAATCGAATTTTCAGAGCAAAGTAGAAGAAAAATTTTTCAATTTTTTTTAAGTTTGAAAAAAAAAATCCAAATTTAAAAAAAAAACGAAAAAAAAATAGAAATTTTTTTTTCAAAGCCCCTAACCCTAGGTGGACCCCCCCCACCCCCCGCACTTTCGCTACTGCCCCCCAGAGCACCAGAGACCGTCGGGTGGGGGTGGGGGGCACCGTGCCACCCCCCCTAAAACCGGGCACCCCCCCATCGGACCCCCCCTCGAAAATTTGGTCGACACCCCCCACACCCCCCATGAAATTTTGTCTGGCGGAGACCCCCCAAAATTTTTCGTACACCCTAAATTTTTTTTCGAAAATCATGATTTTTTGTCTATAAAGTCCACAATATAAGCTGAATATATATATAGCTGATAACTTGACCATCTTCATTGTAATTTCAACGATTTTGCAGCAAAATTTAGCGTTTTTCCTTCAAAATTTAAGCGAAAAATTATCATGGGGGGTGGGGGGGGTGGACCCCCCCACAGAGAATTTTGAAAAAATGCACCCCCCATGGGTCCCATGGGGGGGTCCCACGTTACCATAGGTTGGACCCCCCCACCATACCCCCCCCCCCTTCGAAAATTGTTTTGGGCCCACGGTACTGTTCGCTACTGATTTCTGGAATGACCTTGCCGATATCAATTGATTGTGTTTCAGGAAATATATTTTTGTGTTGCACCCTTCCCGCTGCAGCTGGATTGTTTTCGTTTGTTTGACACATTCAGCCACGTCTAACTTGAGACACAGATTTCGTGACCAACAGGTTTCAACAAGTTCGATCTGACTCGGTTGGTTTTAACTCGTCATCACTACATTAGGAGTTTAGGACAAATGTGGGACTTTATTGTTTAAAGATTGATGCTTGAGTGAGTGCTTAACATTTTAATTGCCAATCCAGCGCACAGTATTTTCATGGAAAACGAATGAATGCTTTTTGATTTTCTAGAATTGTCACAAAAATGTTCGATTTCAACTCGATATTCGAATAAAAACGGAAACAGGTTGCAGAAGAAATTACTGTTAGCATAGTGTCGCAGCAATTGGAGAAATTCAACGGCGATTGGTTAGTTTGACTTTTTTTATTCAATTTGTTTGCATGCGTTTTGCGTCAAAAAATCGGAACTAGCGAGTTTTCGTTTGTGATTTTGAAACAAACTGCTGCTACTGAAATGGAATTCATTCATTTAGTTTTACGCCTGGGTAGGGTTGGTAAAAAACCGTTTTTTTATATTGCCAGGAAAAAACCGGTTTCTTTTCTGTTTTAAAACCGTTTTAAAACCATAAAAACCGAATGCTTCCCAGCTCCTAAACTTTCCAGAACTTGGCGTCTTGAACTCAAAATAGGAAATACATCAAAATTAGTGATTTTGAGCAGCGTAAAATGCTGTTTTCGGGCATACAACCGACCCAATTTGCTATTTTTGCCACCCAATGCTACCCAATTTTTTTTGTTTCAAATCAAATCAATTTCGCTTTTATTGGTTTCCAGAGCAGCACGTTCAATAAATTGAAAACAAAGACTGCGCAGTGACCGTGTAGGAGTGGGGAGCGGGGAGGGACGGTTGCAAGGAAACCGGATAGCTGACCCCGATTAGGGAGCGAGATTTGCAAAACTGTAAAGTGAAACCGGTAGCGGATTGCGTTCGAAAAATAACATTTCATCAGTTACCCTTTGCTAATCGACAACATCGTCAGTCAGTCTGCATATGCACTTAGTTTAGCAGTCACCTTGTCTTCGTCGTATTTCTCTTTACCCTTGCCACAAAATCTTCTGCAAAATGATGCTTCACTGCGCCGTTTTTTCAAAAATATAATTTTACATTTTATCAATCAAGCAAAGAATTGTGATTTTTGACCACGAAGTTTGAAAATTTTAAGGTAAAAAACCGGTTCTTTATTTTTTCAAGAAAAAAAACTGGAAAAACCGGTTTTAAAACGAGAAAGAAACCGGTTTTTCCTGTGCCAACCCTACGCCTGGTCGAACTGTGACGAAGGGGCTTGACTATGGCTTGACTTGACTAGTGCTGGTAGTAGAGAAAACCGTTTTTTTTCCAAAACCGGTACAAAACTATTTTTATGCACTAGGGTTGGCATAGAAAAAAGCCGGTTTCTTTTCCGTTTTGAAACCGTTTTTTTAGTTTTTTCCTAAAAAACGGTTTTTACCTTAAAAAATTTTAAACTTCGTTGTCAAAAATCACAATTCTTCGATTGATTGATAAAATGTAAAATCATATTTTTGAAAAAAACGGGTGCAGTGAACTGTGTCGAACTGAACTGGTGAAGCATCATTTTGCAAAAGCTTGTGTCAAGGGTCAAGTGAAATACGATAAAGACAAGGTGACAGCTAAACTAAGTGCAGATGCAGACTGACTGACGACGTTGTCGATTTGAAACGGTAACTGCTGAAATGTTATTTTTCAAACGCCATCCGCTACCGGTTTCAATTTGCAGTTCTGCAAATCTCGCCCCCCAAATCGGGGTCTTAACGGGTCTGCTTGCAACCGTCCCTCCACCGCTCCCCACACCTACACGCTCACTGCCCAGTCGTTGTTTTCAATTTATTGAACGTGCTGCGCTGGAAACCAATAAAAGCGAAATTGATTTGATTTGAAACAAAAACATAGCAAATTGGGTCGGTTGTATGCCCGAAAACAGCGTTTTACGCTGCTCAAAAACACAAATTTTGATGTATTTCTTATTTTGAGCTCAAGGTGCCAAGTTCTGGAAAGTTTAAAAGCTGGGAAAAATTCGGTTTTATTTGGTTTTTACCCGCTTTTTACCCGACCTGATTTTCAACTAACCCTGTCTTGAGTCATAGTTCTGGTATAATTTCTCGTATCTTAGGCCAATTTTGGCTCAAAGTATTTGCTGCGAGCGCAGAAAAAATCCCAGTCAAGACAAAATTCTGAAAATTCACATTTTATAGTGTATTTTGTACTGTCTAATTCTAAAATTTGAATTCTCAAAACTGAAAAAAACAAAAAAACCTGGTGAAAGCCACTCCCTATTTTGATACCGGTTTGAAAACGTTTTTTGTTCGACCCAGCCCTATTGTCACTGATTGGTATTGATGAATTGTCGATTGTAATTAGAAACAAGCAATACAGTCCACTTGGAAAACGCGAAACTCGCTAGTTTGTGTGCTTGGTTATGTTGAATCGCGAATTGATGTGTGTCAAAAATGCTAATCAACAGGATGCTAATCAACAGTCAACTTATGTTTGTATTTTGTATTTGAGGTGTTTTTCATAAACTGCATTCAACAAGTTATTGAAAATCAACAGCAAACTGCTGCTTGGCACTGATTTTCCTTTGCTTTCGCGTGTTGCAGATACCAGAGTTAGATTTGCTTCGCATTTCGACTGTGTGCATATTTTTGCTGAGCAAGAGCAACTAAGTCTGACTGTTGTGCAGCGTCGAAGAAAGTTACCTCTATTTATCGATGGTTGACATATTTTCAAAACGCCGTGCTATCATATTCATTGTTGTATTTCGCAGCTAATCTGTTGAAACGCGAACAGTATCGCTCAATCCAGCTATTTCATACAGGGAATTTCATTCAGGTAAATGGAAAATGCTCGCTTCGGTCAAATCGGAAAGTGAGATTTGCAAATGGCGTTACTTGGCGTGTTTCAACAAATCGGAGACAACGCTTGTTTTTGTTGTAAGCACTGGTTGGCTGACGGACAGTTGAACACAGGCTTGCGCGTCCAAACAACAGCATCGCGGATTAGGTTCATTCAATCAACTTGATTTGGCGCCGTGCCCTGATTTCCAATTTGCTTATTGTGCACTTTTGAGTGTTCAACTGTTCAGTGTCTCCGTTGCCATTGCCGTTCATCGGGTGTGTGTGTGGCCACGGCCAACGTGGCGATCACCATGCACGTACGCAACTTTTATTGGAGTCTTACACAAGGAAGCAATATGCCTACATGAGGCGATTCGTGTGTCAATTGAATAAGCGACGAAAATCAGTTTAAAATTGTACCTTCGCCTAATATTGGGCGGGATCCTTATGTACGCGCTAAAAAATTTAAGCCATGCTTTTTACGCTTTTTCATTCAAATGCTCACAACTCGTCCCTGAAACGGGCTTTCACGGTTCACGCTCTTTTCTGCATCAATCAAGCCAAGCCTGATGCGGCTCTGTGAAGTATCAGGTGCAAAAAAGTTAAGAGACCGTCCGCTATAAGTGTGTACATTTTAACAACTATGTGCCCCTGCTAAAAAATCGGTTTCGCTCAATTTTGGCACAAAGGTGCCGTTACGTCCCAATATGAAAGTTCCGGCCCGTTTTTGAAAAAAAAATCAACCCCAACGTTTTCTACAGGCTTGCGAAGTAGGCTAAATCGAAAAAAGTTGGTATTTTTCCCAATTTATAAAAAATGCTAATTTTACAAACCCAAAAAGCAAAATAGAAAAAGTGATCGAAACAAAAGTTGTACTATTTTTGCTACTCTTTCACATGGTAATATTATTGTTGTCAAAACCAAACCAAAAATTTGGTACAAACAAAAAACTGCAAAGTTTTTTAATTTTTTCACTTTTTTACCTTTAAAACCTCAGGGTTTCAATTGACCGTTCCAAATTTTACACCATCGTTTTTGCCGTAAAAAACTGGTCTAGAAACTTGTAAATAAAAAAGTTCAGAGGTATATATTTTAGATTTTTGAGTTACAAAATTATCCGAAAAAGTGCGATTTTTTTGCTCAGACCAAAGTAATTCCGTTTTTATACGTACTCGGTAGCAAAATCATCCATAGTGACCAGGGTGACAAATGCAGCATTTTGAATGGACTTTCACGTGATTTATTTGTTTTTTTTGCAAATAACAAATTATGCTCTTGGTACAAAGCAAAATACTGAACAATTGATGTTTTTTAACTTGATTTTTTTGTGTAAAAGCCTCAAACAGGGATTTTAACCAAAAAAATTGACACCACGTAATTCACCGTGTAAAACTGGTCTAGAAACCATTAAAAGAAAAGAAAACAGACGGTGCATCAACAGCAGTTTCGAGTTTTCAATGTTTTTCAAAGGAGCCATTTTTTGCTCAGACTGAAAAAGCTCCTGTTTTGAAGCTCCAGTTCGCCGCGATGAAAACAAAATAAAACCACAGACGATCACAATGAAAAATAAACCATTTCGGATGTTGTGTCACGTGGCTTACTCAAATTTTACAATTGTGAAACCATATTCTTGGTGCAAAATAAACATTTAAAAAAATCCTGATTTTGTTCTTCGTCATAAGAAAACCGTGTTATGGAGGGGTATCGGCAAAAACTAATCAGCGCGTTTGCTCAAAATCAACGAAACACACGTATCAAATTAAAAAAACAAGTCCTTCAACAGACAAATTAAATTCAGCAATCATATTTGAAGATCAGAACTAAAAATTTTCAGCACCCCGAGAGACGGCGCTATGGAATATGGTGAACCTGCGGTGAGCATGTACTTTTTAGATTTGCGGCAGTCTTCAGCACATTGCGGCATTATTCACTATCACTGTTTCAACAAACCGGACACACAGTTTAACAATTTTACCCAAGGTTGTGCATTTTCTGACAATGATTGGAGGTAACGTCGGCTGTGCTGTGATCCCACCGAACGGTTCAACTTTCCGACATTCTTGTTCCTCCTTCTTTACGATTTGTTAAGGATTTTTGTGAAAAAATATGACCAGTTTACTGAAGTACTGTTATGTTCAGCCTCTGGTACTGTTTGTATGTTTGTACTATGTGTTGTTCTGGGGGTGCTATAAAATAAGCCAATTTTTGACCAAAATTGACCGTTTTTTTCTCAAAAATTCTTAAATATTTTACAAATTTTAGGTAAAATGCGCTTTTATACTTAATTTTAGCGTATTTAAAATTATTTATAGTTTGGCCGAATAAACAAGCCACAAATTTCTCTAGCCACGTTTGGCAAAAGTTTTTGTTTTTCTCAAGAGGCACAAACAGGCAAACCATCGACCTCTTTTCTTTCAATGATTTTGAAACACCCGAACCGTCTCAAGGCGCTGAGTTCGAAAATGTTATATATTTTTGATTTGACCTTTGTTTACAGGGTGATCAAAAAAAAACTAGCCATAAGAATCTGCTCTAGCTTGCCAACGTGCGGATGGTTTGGGCTAAATTTTTAACCAAGCATCACGTATAACTTCTCATTTTTTGTGTTAAAATTTCAGACGAATCTCATTTCAAATTTCGTTCAGACGAATTTCAGATCTTTCATTTTGCATTTTCGTTGTCAGCACATGTAAAAATGCATTGTCAGTATTTGTCGAAAAGTATGAGTTCGCCGGATTGCAGTTGGTTGATTTTGGGAAGGGCGGCTCACATTTATCCACGTTTTTGTTCACAAGCTCATCTCACTATGTCGTTCTATCAAGATTCAATGCAGTGTGTTTCTGGCCTTTTGATTTCTTAAATTTGGATAAAATCGAAAATTAGAACTTTGTCTGCAATTGTATCTAGATATTTGAAATTTCAACGAATTGTTCGGGCTTCATGGTCAGGAAATGGGCGTGTTGGATTGGGCTCGTGTACTATTCCGGCCCGCGAAATTCCGGCCCGTAGAATTCCGGCCCGCTCATTCCGGCCCGAAGAATTCCGGCCCGAAGAATTCCGGCCCGGAGAATTCCGGCCCGGAGAATTTTCGCCAGCAAGAACAATATTAAACCACACGAAGTGATTTTTGGTAAATAAATTCTTGTGATTTTTTATTTTTGTTTAGAACTTGCTTGCAGTGACTTGTTGTAGGTTCCTAATCCTAAGCCAAGCCTTTTTGATAAGGTAAAAGGGTCACAAATCTTGTTCATGATAAAAATTTTTAAAATTTAGTTGTAGTTTCTTTTTTCCAAAAGGTTTCATTTTCCAAAAAAGCAAACAGGACGAACATCATTGAAAATACACTGTAACATGTGAACATCGATATTTTTATTTTCTTATTTCATTACCAAAATCACTTCGTGTGGTTTAATATTGTTCGTGCTGGCGAAAATTCTCCGGGCCGGAATTCTCCGGGCCGGAATTCTTCGGGCCGGAATTCTTCGGGCCGGAATGAGCGGGCCGGAATTCTTCAGGCCGGAATTAGCGGGCCGGAATTGTACCCCCCCGGTTGGATTGTTATGAGTTCAGGTTTGTTGACATTTTGTATTTTACTTATTTTAATCATATTGCCCCAAGCAGTAGTTTATGGTCTGTTGAGTGCGGTCATTAAAGTGTGCCTGTTCAGAACACCAGATTGGGTAAATAGAAGCACCGTCCGACTGTCACCAATTGGCAAATACAACTGGCTTAATATTTTCTTGCCCGCTTAGCTTAGTTGTTTTGCAATGTTCTGTTTGATTGAAATGCTTTTTGTTGTCTCAACAAGATTTTGTTGGTGATTCGAGTGCATAACTTGTGCTTTTCTTGATTTTATGATGTCTTCTACTGTTAACTGATTCAATAACATTAACATACAGTATAGTCGACTAAGTAAGGCAGTCCTTGTATTCTTCATTAAGGCGAAAAAAGTCGCAGACTAGGAGTTGTCTTTTTAAAAAAATGCCGAAGATAATTCCCAATCGTGTGTGTAACGAAGAATGAACAAACAGAATAGCACGAATAACCACTTAATTTCAAGAAACACGTCAATTTTTTAACACAGTTAGATTTCTGAACGTAGTTTTCTTTCATTCAAATTTTGCGCGCTCCTTTCACCCTGAAAAAAGCTGCCATATTTAATCGGCCATTCCGTACATGGTTTTTGCACTTGTGTGCTGTAACTGTACGTATATTTTTGCAGAAAAGTTTGACGTGGTCGCAATCAATTTAAATACGTATGCAGTAGTATGGCGTTTCACCGGCGATCAACCAACTGTATTCACCTAAAGTATGTCGAACTTAGTTGGGTAAACACAGTGAGCAGCTACAAAAGTCGCACTATTCAGTCGTGCGGCGTTTTTGCGTTGAACAAATGCCAACAGTATCCGCATTACAGGCATAAATTGAATTGCGCAAATTGACTTTTTAGTCGTCTTTTTGACTGCAAATAAATGTTTAGTATACACTCAATTGGTCACGCACCGCAGTCCGTCACAGTTTTGAATTGTTCTTTAACAACAACCGATTACCGTAATCGGCTTGATTGACTAATGACTTTAACACAAGCTGAATCTTTCTAAGTTGTCTGTTGCGTAAAAGCGCCCGCAATCTGAGCGCAATGTTCTCAAATTGTTTAATTTTAATTAATTTTTTTTAAAAATTGCAAATTTCTGCGAGTTCAGTTCAAAAAAGAATAAATTGCCTTACAAATTAAAAAATGTGGCAGCAGCTTTTGTATTATCGAAAGCAAATATGAAATCTAAGTTGCAGGTTTGCAAACAATGCGGATTTCACAGCAATAAACAAAAAACTAACCGCCAACCGGCCAGAAACATGCAGCAGCGGCCGCTATTGCAGGTGATGCAGTTTGAAACATGTGGCCTGCTGGCTGAACAGCAGCACTGTTCGGTAGACCGACGGTTGGAGGGCAACAGTTTGCTGACGATTGTGTTGCTTGGTGTTGATTGTGTGCTGACCTGTTGGACCACTGTGGTCGTTGTATTGATACTGCTGCTGCTGCTGCTGAAGGTGAAAATTTGTGCGAGTTCGGTGTGTCGACCGAGTTTCTGTTTGAGTAGCACATCGAGGTTTCGTGAAGTAACGGCGTCGATTGTTGTGCTGTTGGCGTTGTCGTTCGCTGTTGTTGAACTTGAACAGTGTTGTGACGTTTGCCACCACGCTCTTTTGGTGTCATGTCAAGCAAATTCTCAATGGAGAACTTGCGTATGAAACCTTGTTTGTGGGCGCCAGTAACTTCAAAATGAGCCATTGTTTCGTCGTCTCCGGTGGGTTTGACGCGCTTGACAATTTTACCGTTGTAGCTTTGGTAGAGGACCTGTATACCGTTGCATTCAAGCAAATGGATAATATGTCACTACTAAACCAACATAAAATGTCGAATAGTCTTGTCAATTTGAGATGCTAATTTTTTATGCACAAACCGTTCAATGACATTATCATATGTAAACTGTTCGTTTTTCAACTGACATGCAACTGTAATTCAGTAGATACCACACTACAGCGCTAATCGCTTGCTTTGCAGGGCGGTGCTTTCTTCGACCGGATTACGGTATATATTCTGCGCAAAAGATGGGCTCGTTTTAAGTAAGCAAACATATGTGTTGTATACGCTCACTCACTTTATAAGATGAAATAGCTGCTGTTAAATGATCGTTAGGCACTTGTCAGCAAATAATGTTGACACAAATCCGTCAACTCGAATCCAACGATCCTATCCATAAGACGAATAATAGGGTGCTCCGTCCTTAAATGCATTATGTTGTAGACAGAACCGGTCGTCTTATAGTTGTCGACTTGTGGCAAATGAGCTGGTTATATTTGTCATTTATTCACTCCCAACTACCATCAACCTCTAGACACTCATCGTGTTTTTGTGGTGTTATTTGATGTCGTTTTACCAAGACGTATCGTTCACTGACTGTTCGCAGCGTACTCTCCAGCCCATTAGTGGTCTAACCTCGTACAGTCTGCCACTTTTGTGCAGCCGCAATGTACACACCGTTCCATTGGCGCGTTTTCTTGTGCTCGTTTGGACACACTTAGAAGTATCTGATATTTGTGCGCGTTTCGAGTCATAGGCAAATGAAGTAAACTTACAGTGTATTCCTTTTGTTGATAAACGAAACCAAATGAAACGGATACCGATAATGGTTGGTGAAATTGTGCGCTACCGGGATATTGACTTTAATTGACTTGACAACACTATAAGTGACCGAACCCTTCCTACATATGTTCAAACAAACGGACCCGGATGTTTAATTTTTGACTTCAAAGCAACGCATCGGTACATCCATGCTTTGGCAAAAGCGTATGACTGCTGCTGTAGTTTTAATTAGTCACTGACTACTACAAAAATATTATCTAGATACTTGCAATGTGTTTGTAACTGCAAGTACAAAGTGTGCTGCGAAAAATGGCTGTTTTGTAAATTATTGGTATTGCTGGTAAAATTGCGAACATTACAACAACACCAAAACAAAATTCTGAGGGCGATATGTAACCGTGGAGGAAAAAATTACCATTTTAGAACCGGTTTATTTGGCAGCAACGTTTCAATAGTAATTTTTAACTTATCGCTTCACAGAACAACAACGTCATTGAGCACTGTGCACTGAAACTCGTGGTCAATCATGTATTTTGATATTGGCAGCTTTGGAAATTGTTGGTTATATGCTGACTAACAGATGGGTGGAGTATTTGAAAAGTGTATCTTGTCTCACAGATTGAATGAGAATAAATAAATGGATCATATTTCAACTGTAATAAAATTAAGATTCAACCGGCCATTGACCCTCTGGAAAATGACTTCGTGTTTTAATAGGATTGTCTCCATTGTGATGTCCTTCTAATTGTGATTAGCCCATGTTCATCTGTGTCTTGTTTTAATCTCTTATGCAAACAGTGGCAATTTGATTGGTGATCTGATCAGGTTCATCCACTCACAATCAAACCGATTCTAACGGAAAGAGAGTTAAAAAATACAGGGATGGATCCATAATATATAAACTATATGATAATGCGAAACATGATATCTTGTTTTAAAAAAGTGCTGTCTTTTAGTTCTTGACAATGCAGGGTGATAAAAAACGTCAATATGGAAAACAGCTGGTATTCAGAACTGAATCAAACCTCTTGAGGTGAAACTTACACCAATGAAAGAATATACAGGGTGGGTCAAAAAAGGTTCCAATTCTAAAATGCTCTCACTGGCGTGTGCTGATGTGTTTAGAGCTGAAAATTGGAACACTATTAGAAAACATTTGGAGGTTTTTCTGACCAAATTTTTGTTCGGGTATGTTGCCCCTATTACTCAATACAGCAGAATATCTGAAAATCATGAAAAATCGACAAATGTGGTGAAATATCTACTGATTTGATTTAGGGTTGATTTACTGCAACAAGAACCTCATGGCTTAAAATTTGGAACACTGTTAGATGTTAGAACACTTTGAGAGTCTTTCGTGATCAAATTTTTTAGGTTTACACGTTTCACTTCATTTTTACAGTGTAATTTTCAAAAAATAGCGATTTTTGACGAAAAAACAACGTTCATCCATAATCTCACTGTTTATCATTGCTCATAAACGGACTTCCGAACTGATGTATCGCCACGCGGGGTAAAATTGAATTTTGTACAAAGATGCCGAACCACTATGGAAAAGTTATTCGCATGTTCCCACCAATTGGCAGACCAGACTCGCTTCTCTGCCGTCCACTTAACCATGATGGCAGCAACGACTGAAAATGGAATTGCATCTTTCACTGCTGAAAATAACCAGTCTGCTATGGTGAAAAATATCAGAGTGGCAAATTGTGTGAATTAAAAAAAGAAAAAAACAGTTTGCATCTTGAAAGAGAAATTCGCATCTCTTCTGGGCAGAACCGCTCACGCACGCTCAGACTCGAAGTGAAACATCAGGGTGATCAAAGACTGTTCAAATGCAATTCAGCATTCGGCATTTCCAAGCTACTGTATGTTCGTATTGTTTTTTCATCTTTTTTGTGTTGTGTACACTCGTGTTGTCACCAACGTTCATCATTTGGTCTTTGTTACAGCTAAATTTACCCTCTGCATTTCGCCACATTTGTCGATTTTTCATGTTTTTCAGATATTCTGCTGTAGTGAGTGCTAGGGGCAACATTCTATGAAAAAAATTTGGTCAGAAAAACCTCCAAATGTTTTCTAATAGTGTTCCAATTTTCAGCTCTAAACACCTCAGCACACGCCAGTGAGAGCATTTTAGAATTGGAACTTTTTTGGCCCACCCTGTAGTTGCCATTTGTTGTGCTAAAATTTCAGCTAAAATGGTCAACGCTATTAGTCGCAGCGTAACAGACAACTGGAACATTCCATTTCGCGCGTGTGACGTGCAGAAGCTGTTCTGTGCCACATGCAAAATGCATCCTAGAATACTTTAGGATCTTTATGAACCATTTATCGTTGAAGGTTGAAGCAATTTTCAAAATTCATGACATTTTCCAGAAACAAAAGAAACAGTGAATCGTTTCACTGAGTTCGTTTGTCTTTCAGTCTGCTCGTTCCAGTGGTTGTTTAGAGAAATTTATAAAACAACAAAAATTGAAACACACTTAGTAGCACAGTTAAAAATAAAAATTTATAAAAAACCAGCAAAAAACAAATATGATTTTCGAACTCAGCGCATCGAAGCGGTTTGATGGGTACCAAATTTGATAATATTTGAGAACTTTTGAAAACTGTACCAAGAAGTGTACATATGGAGGCCGTGTCGGTCGACTCAAAAAGTGAGTCTTAAACGAGTGCGTTTTCACACAGATGGCGTATTTGGCATTGGCTGATGTTGCACGCGCGTCACATGCGCGAAATGAAGGATTCCAATTCTCAGTTCTGCAATGGCTAATAGCGTTGACTGTTTTAGGTGAAATTGTAACACAAAAAATTGCAACTACATGTTTTTTAACGACTGTAAGTTTCAGTTCAGGAGGTTGCTTCAGTTCTAAATATCAGCCGTTTTCCTTATTGACGTTTTTTATCACACTGTAAATCGCATCCGATAACTTTATTTCAGTAGTTAATTTTATCTTTATTGGATTCGAGTCCAGTTTATTTTAGTTCACGTAGTGCGTCTTCCATTTGACTCTGAAATAAAATTACAAGTTATTAATTAATTGACAAGTAAGTGCCTACAGTCCATCTGCAAAATACATGCAACATGACCTAATGACCAACCAATCAGCGCTGAGAATAGCTCATGAACAATCAATTAGCGCTGAGAGTTGCTCATGACTAACCAATCAGCGCTGAAAATTGCTATGACCAATCAATCAGCTAGTTGCATTTATCTAGATATTAGCGAGATAGACTGTAGGAAGAAACCTAAAACCATGGTCTATGCCTCGCCAATTGTAATACTGATAAGTTGTGAACACAACATTCGAACCTGTAACGCTTTCATGTCGTTGGTGATCGTCTGACGAATTGCATTCAGACTGAGCAAATCTTGATCTGTTGTTGCCAGTCGCTGTGAAGGACTTGGTGTGGGACTACAAAAACATGTTTTTGTTTTTGGTTCTGCAAACAACAGTTTGCTTATGTGTATGACTTTATTTTCATACTTTAGTGCAAGTCGTGTTAGTTCCTCATACTGCGTTTTCCACTTGTTGGCTTCAGTTTCTAGTGTCATTGCTTTTTGTTTCCACTGTCGAAGCTGTTCATTTGCGTCTTCCAACTGCTTACGCAGTTTGACGACTTCAGCTTCGGCTTCCTAGAACGTGTTTGTCTGGTTACAACGAGAGTACAGACGTACATTATTATATCTGTAGTAAAATTTAGATTTAAAAACGTTTAGCGACAGATGCTTCGATCTACTTGGCTGCGATTGTTTGTTACCTTGCGATTCTCAGCAACTGCACCGGTGCCTAAAAATAAATGTTTGTATGAACTGTGACCCAAATGAATTATTGTTCTATCTATGTATAGTTGTGCTTCTGGTGGTCGATGCGTCCGTACCTGAGTGCCGAGATTTTTGCTTTTGTTCCTTTTCGAGAGTATCGATTCTCTGTTTTAATAACTTCTGAAGAAAAAGTAATTTGATTCATACATCGGGGTTTAAAACAATTTAAAAACTAAACGAAACACACTCGTTCATCCTCCAGTGTTCGTATGCGACTCAGTAGTTGTTGGATTTCCAATTTAGCGGCTGTTTCTGAAACTTTGCTGTCACTGTGCAGCGAACTTGGCTGAAATATCAAATAAAAACATTCTCAATACCACAGTAAAATTTGTCCCGCTTACAATGTATACGGTATGTATGTGCAGTGTTTACGGTTTAGTCAAAGTACAGCTAAAAAAATTCAAACTTGTGTAACCTTTTCGCTATCTGCTGGGTAAATGTTTGGTCTTGTTATACTTCGTCTTGTGGTCGGAACGTTGGTATGTCCGGGCAACAGGTGGATGTCAACCATGTCATGCAGCGCATCCACGATCATATCGCTGCTTTCAAGGTTTGGTGTAAGCGATGATGGTTTGCGAGCGTAGTTGCAGCGTAGAGGCATACTCGAAACAGGTGGCGGAATGATTCTGAATGTTGAAACCATTATTGATTTGTTTTAGTCGCTGACAGCAAATTTGTGTGCGGTGCGAACCTGTTTGGACGTCCGCTTCCAGTGCGTGCACCAAATGCGTAGTACGTGCGCATAGGAATCAAACTGGTCCGAGGTTCAAATGGAGTTACAGGTTGTCGCCTGGTGATTGGATCTATCAGTGTTGAACTCGATGTTGAACGCTCATTTTTATGGGAGCGCCACGCTTCGAAATGTCGACCGACTCGCACATGTGGTGTACATGCTGTTGTATACGTCATTTTTAATCGGCGCCTACTGATAAGCGGATGTTAAAGACATTATAGTGTTTTCGTGTTTAATGACAGATTTTGTGTTAGTTAGTTACTTGTCAAGTAGGGATGGATCCGGCAAATTTGCCGGAATCCGGGCCGGATCCGGCAAAAGCCCATTCCGGCCGGGCCGGATCCGGCAAAAATTGCCGGAATCCGGACCGGAATGGCCTTTTTATGTCTAAAAACACCTACGCACATTTCGTCGCTTCATCACATTTTCAGCATAAAACAGCACTGACACAGAAACAAAGTCAGCAAGACACAGCACGTGAACCAACCAAAAATTACAACAACAACAATTGACAAAATTCACATCGCATGGGGATAATCAAGTGCTGGCAACACTCCATTCAGAAACATGACCTTTTCGGCGTTCTGAGTTGACAGACAAGATCGGCTGTACACAAACACCTGCCTGGCTTCAAACATTCGTTCGCTTGCCACGCTTGTTGGTAGCGGTGCCAGTATCTCGCGCGATTGTCGTAGTTTGGGGTATTTAGACGAGTTCAGCCCGCCAAAGTCTAGATAGATTGCTTTTGTCCGGTTCGTCGACAAAATCATCCGACTAAATATCCCCGTAGTTCTCTTCTCTTTCGCCTTCTGGTTCCGGTCGCGCGCGGAAACTCGATGCCTCCTAAGGCCATCGATTCTTTTTTGGTTCGGGCTCGCGTTCACTTTCGTCACGTCGTTGTTCGCGATCTCGATATCGTCGCAGTTTGTGGGCGTCTCCGGTTGTTTCAAGATTTTCTTTGCATGTGAAGTATTCACAACGAATCGCGCCTTCATTTTCGAAGACGACTGCAGTATTCTTGAACGTACGTACTATCAACGTACGTGGCCATGATGTTGGATTCGTTGTGGAAACGCGCACGTAAGCGTGTGTCGATGCTGGTCAGCAGCGTTTTTTTCGTCGTACCAATGCCACTCGCATCGACTTGCTCGATGCGCTGCTTCAGTGCGCAAACGGCGGGCAACACCATTGAAATGGATTCGTCGTCTCGTGGATTGGTCGTTGGGAGGGTTTATCGGGTTTTAGGGAATCACGTCACCCCCGCACACCCACGGTAAGACACGTCGCTAAAATCGCTGGTGTTCTGGGGCTCACAAAAAAGCAACTGTTTGACAGCTAACTGAATATGACCAACGAAGATGGCTGATTTAAAAAAAAACCTGCTATTGTTCATCAACAACGTCGACCAAAAGCTGGCAGCCACGTTTTTTAAAGTGGACGATGCTGCACATAAGTGTACCACTCAAGACAAAAGCAGTGAACCATTTACTATTGAACAGAACACTAAACTAAAGAAACGCTCACTGATCACATGTCAAATGCACAACAACAAAACCAACAAAGCACGGAAACAAATTTGTCAAACCATTGAACAGCTCTGAAACGGAGGAATCAACTGGTTAATTCGCGGGTCTCGGCCATTCCGGCCGGATCCGGCCGGATCCGGCAAAATTGCGCCGGAATCCGGACCGGATCCGGATCCAATTTTAGGCGCCGGAATCCGGAATCCGGAATCCGGACCGGAACCGGCTCCATCCCTATTGTCAAGTGAAAATTTCTGTAAATTTGTTTTTTTACCAACTGTGCAGCGTGAAGCAAACGCAACTTTTTACAAATAAACTAAAAATTATTTTGCAGATATGAATAGCCTATGTGTTTTTTTATGTTTGATGAATTATCCATTGGGAATCTTCAAAATAAAAATACATTTAGTGGCCTAAAAGTCATCAGACAGTTTCAATGCCATGTTTCCCCTATCAGTCATTAACCGTTTTTAATTAAAATTGGTACACGTAAACGTGAGACTTGGGAGATTTGTGTGGACTTTAAATGACCAAAATCCATGCACCGAAACGGCCATTTCAATTTTTATCTTATTTTCGTGATGATGTCACAGACAACTGCGATCGCACACTGCTTGAAAAAGGAGGTAAAATTCAAGCGCATCCTGTACACGCTAAAATAAGCGGATTTCTGTCATTAAAAACAAGCAAATCTCTTAAGTTTACTAATTACCAATTTTGGTTAGAAACGGTTAATGGGGAAACATGGAATTGAAACTGTCTATAGTCGTCCTGGATAATTTGTAGTATTAGCTGATTGGTTGCCTGAACATCAGGTTCATTTTCGGAATATTGTAATTTCTGTGCGATTGTTTTGCGTGGGCAAAATTTAACGTGAGATTTTTAACGGAAAAATCATTTTTCATGATTTGTGAGTTGCAGACAAATCAAAAGCAGCAAGTTTCATAGCAAAGAAATTCTTTTTTGATTGAAAAAAGGAACGATAACTGACGACGACGACGTTTCCCTTCGGAAAAAAATTTCTACAAAAATTGTCGCTCTAAATTTAAAATTGAAGTTAAAAAAAAACAGAAATTATAATTAAAAAATAGTTTTCGAAAGGAAATGTTAATTTTCCAAAGAAAGAACAACGAAAGTCGCCGTCGTCGCCGTCGTTGTTCCTGGAAAAAAGAATTGATAGCAAAACACGTCTGCTTTTTACAAACTGTACGTCACACAAATCCTCCAAAGCGTTTTTCTTAATCAAAAAATTAAAGCAGCTAATATTTGACAGCGAATTCAGGTTTCTAATTGTCTTCGTCGCCGTCGCTCTTTTTTTAAACGAAATAACGTTTTTGACATGAAAAACCGCTGCTTTTGATGTCTTCATCTCATAAATCACAAAAAAGATTTTTTTTTGTCAAAATCTCACTGTTTGTCTGTCCAACCAAAGCAAACGCACAGAAATCACAAAGCTAGAAAAAAGAAAATGTCCATTCCAATTTCTTTTTTGAACCTGATGTTCAGGCAACCAATCAGCTAATACTACAAATTATCCAGGGTCACTATAATGACAATTGGGCCACCTTTTACATCACATCAAAATTTAGTGAAACACGTACTGTATGTATATATGTACAGAACGGTCCAAAAGTAGTGGGTACAACTTTGAATTGCTCTAACTCGCCAACAGTTGAACCGTTTGAGCTGAAATTTTATTTGCTTACTTTGGAAGAATAAACTTGACCTCCACCAATTTTTAGCCCAAACGAGAAAACATTGCCCCTTTGCGGAAGCAAAGTTCGATAAAACCGAATTTTTGCATGAAAAACCGCATTTTTTCTGCCTCACATCGGATTTGATCATCGATAACGTCACAAATTGAGCAAAAAAACTGTCAGAAACTAAAGCTAATCCTTCTCGCAATGTGTGCCGCCAGCTTCAATGCACAATTGAGTTCTGTTGGTTAAAGATCGTCCAAAATTTTCAGAACTGGATGTTCACTTCAACAAAATGGACCGACTGATGTTCAGTTCTTTCGATGCACGCCGCGATGACTTTCCGGGGCTGTGCGCAATCGCAGCAGCAATTTTTCGTTTCATAAAACGTTTTCACGACAAATACGCGATTTTCAATTGGCAGACGACTTATTTTTACAAAACGAACACACAATTCACTGCAACTCAACTGAACTCTCTCACGCACGATGGAACAAGGGAATCAAACACAACATGATGTTTCGCGCACATTTGCGCTTTCGCGCGCTTAGGAGCATAAGGCAGTTGAGAAGAGAAAATGAAAATCTTCGCGATTGCATGAACGGAAATTGAAATCAGCGATAGTTCTATTGCCTTTTTGACGACGTTATCGGTGAATAAATCCGATGTGAAACAGAAAAATGCTGTTTTTCATGCAAAAATTCGTTTTTTTCGAACTTTGCTGCCGCACAGGGGCAATAGTTTTTCGTTTGGGCTAAAAATAGTGGAGGTCTAAGTTTGAGCTTCCTAAGTAAGCGAATAAAATTTCAGCTCAAACGGTCGAACCGTTGGCGAGTTAGAGCGATTCAAAGTTGTACCCACTACTTTTGGACCACTCTGTATATGTATATATATATATATTGATGAATGAGCGAAGTGTAATGCTGCTGCTGTATAACGAGGTCTTGAAAATTGAAGTTTTGCAAGTCAGTTAAATAGTGAGGCGATTGATGGGCATAGGTAAATGTTTTTATGGAGTTTCGCTGGTGGCTTGTTTGAACTATGTACGTAAACGATAAAAGAAGTGTGGCACACTGGCCTACATTATGAAACAGTATGTACAGAGTGGTGCAGAAGTACCGCCCTGGCTCGTGGTCCCGTCACTCATTTGCGTTGAAATTTCAACCAGCTACCAACAAAAGTTGACTTAGATTTCTGCAAATTGAATCCAGAATAATCTATAATTTAAACCCTAAAAACACATTTTCGCCTTTTCACTTTTGTATCCTCCTTTCACCCAGAAACTTACAGGATATCTAAGTTCCCTTCTTGTATCTGGTTGAAATTTCAGCTAAAAGGGTTGAAACGGTTATGCCGCTTCACAGTCGTGGCCACTATTCCTGCGCCACCCTGAAGATTGTTCTGTAAAAGAGCAATCTCCTGAGCTTCAACACCAAAGCTATGTAACCTCTGCGTTGTAACAATAGCACGTAAACCTAATATGACGCTGTTTAGTGTGTTTTAGCTCGAAAAAGTTTTGAAGAATATGTTGTGCAAAATGTGACCATTGAAGCAAACCAGGAGCTTACAAACCGTAACTGTGAGACATTTTACTGCAATTTAAGCGCGCTTGCTGAGTTGCCAGTTGGAAAAGAACCGGAAATGTTTTGTGTGAAATAACCTAAAAACGCTCCGATCCGAAGCTTCTTTACAATCGTAAAATGGGGCAATTGGGGTGGAGTACAATACTGTAGTTTCATGCAATGCTGGCGTTTGTTGCAACCAAGTTAGTGTCTTTTGGTGTGTAGTTTTTGTGTGTATCATCTGTCAAAATTTCTTTTTTTTATACAAAGCCGAGTGCTGTGCCATTCGCGTTGTTACCGAAGACATGGTAAGAAAAAATTGAAAACTCACAATTTCATTGGGCTGGGCAAGTTCGATACTATGAGTGAATAAATACCAGTACACATGTAGAAAAAACCGTGCAAACAACAATCAACAAATGCATCCATTGCATGCTTCCATTTTTGATGTCAATATCAGTGATGATGCTTCATGAATGGTCGAACAAAAAACGGCTGATACCAATGTGCTTGTTGTAGTTTAACGATTGCTCGGCCAGTTCGAGTAAAATGCGCGGTTTTGGGATCGTTCACGGTAGCTGCAGCGTTTTTGAACATTGCTGGTGGATTAACACCGACCTGATATAGTGGCATATGCACGTGACCGTTCTGTTGCAGTCCAATGTTGTGCATGGCATCGCCTTGGAATCCGTTAAACGGTAAAGATAGTTTGTTCAGACCTTCCAAACGGGGATAGCGCATCACAAACCCGTGAGTGTGCAGTACCAAAACCGTGAAAACTGAAAAAACCAGTTGTAAAACAATTGTCAAAATATGTTAAAGCACAAAATAGATTAAATCAATAAAAAAACTTGCCTAATGTTGCGAAATAAACCATTTTTTGTTTTATTCAATTTCCTGGAACCCGATGAATAATGTCAGTTTTGTGTTTCCGGGCTACGACTGACACAATCAGTGAATTATGATGAGACGAATAATGCAGTAGTCTAGACTGGTTTATTTTTCAGTTTTTTTTTCTTCCAGAAAGCTGCAGTTACAATGTCGTTTCAATTCACATAATAACGCTGTCACAACACAAACATATGCAACTAATAACCAAATTATTTGTGGCCTAGGGCTTAAGCGAGCATTTCTGGACAAATCAAAAAGAATTAATATTTAGGTAAAACCAGGGTAAAACGCAGAACTGATTAAACTGAACTGGTTTCACTAAACGCGGCGATGAATTGCATTACCTGACAACGGAGGACTGAGGCCCAGAGAACTGAGTCCCACGCATGCGCCATCAGTGGATGATTGAGTCCCACAGGTTTTTCTGATTACACGTGTGTTTTTTAGACGTGTGTAATTGAGATACATTTAAACGTTTTAAGTAAAAAACATTTCCATTGCACTCAACGTTAAAAAATTGAACACTCAAAAAGCAATGCATTGCAGTGTAATCATGTGTGGCAATGGTTTGCTTAACAATGAAGTCACCGAAATAAAATCTAGAAAATGCCACCATTTGGGGGTCATTCGGGAGGCGTTAGCACATCAAAGGTAGTTCTTATGAATCACTGATTGATTTGGCACAAACTTGGTTTAACAAAATGGCGATTTTTGTCAACCCTAGTACTTTATTTTGGACCAGTTTAAATTCTGTGGCTACTTTTTATCTGATCATTTTAATCATCTAAACTTGAATAGGTATAGGGAGCAAAACAAATAACGCATTTGGTGACCAATTATCGGGCCTCAGTCCTCCTTCCCTCAGTTCTCCGCCTGCGTTTGTGACTGAGAGCTGTGACCAGTTCGCCGGGCCTCAGTCCTCCATCCCTCAGTTCTCCGCCACCCCTGCAGTATACTTCGTTGACAAAAAAGTTCAAATGCTACAAGTACATGTAATTGTAATATTGAATTGCCAGGTTCAATTGCATGTACATAACTGTCACAATATATTTGAGAAAACAAAAAAAACAAAAGTGACATGTCATTTTAGTACGTCTATCATCAATTCATTGTTTATCTGCAAGACGTCGTGAAGTAATGATCTTAATCTTTGTGTTGTCGTTTACTATGTATTTGGACAACAAAAGAATGTACCGTGTAATAATTTATCTTATCTCACTTTCCGAAGATTTTGTTGGTTGTGGGAATTGTCGGAAATTAGTTTGTTGTTAAACGGTTGTTTAATTTTAGGTGAAGTCATTTTATCGTATGTACTGAAATAAAAAAAGAAAACACATTAGTGCGGAAAGATGTGATGCGCATTCAGCACCGTTTGTACATCTGCACATGTTCAATGAAGCGCTCAGTATTTTTTCGGAATTTTCGGTAATTCTTGTAAATGCATGGTGATATACATGTATGTTCTTTTTATGTTCTTTTTGATAAACTTCACAAAAATTGGCATTCTGGGGCGTTTTACCGCATGAGGCGTTTGGCGCCGCGCGCGAGACATGCATGCATAAAGTGCGTTTTCTTTGTGTCCTGTGATGCGATAAGAAGTGCGCAGGAGACACTAGGTACTAGATGGACACCGAAAAAGTGCAAGTGATGACAACCGTTACAGCGTACCGGCATGCAGTTTTGTGTCATCTTTGAAATTGGTGATGGCATGTTCTGATGGACAAGCGCTGCTATTTGGCCTGACGTCTGCTGGATTTGTGTGTTTTGTTATTACGGTTGAACGCTTCTTGATGTGTGTGCCGATGAATGTTTGGCGACAATTTTTTATAGTCACACAGTAACTACATTGTAACACAAACTGACATCGTTGTTGGAACAAAATGAAAAATTGAAATGTAGTATACTAAAAAGCGTTTATGATCCCGTTTAGAATAAATTGGAAGTACTAAGAAGATTGACCTAAACTTGCAGTTGAGTAATGGTTATTAAATGTATAATTTAGCTTTTATCGATACAAACTATGTATTCTGTGAATTGTGATTTAAAAGGAAATACAGAAATGTTTTTTGTTGGATTGACGTGGATTCATTGGGGATTCTGTTACAGAACACCACTACAGACACCTTCGGTCTTCGGTTAAAATAGGGGTTGTCAACTTTTAAACTGTAAGTTGTAAGTTGTAAAGTTGTTGCGACCTGTAGTAAAACATGAGACCGATTTCATTTGCAAATGCTGCCACAACGTCGTCCACACCTTTTAAATTATTCTATGCCACAGTATTGCGGATTAATCAGGACAAAGTTCTTATTATTGTTTCGTAACTGTCGTTGGGTGTATGGGCATAAAACGTCATATCGTTCTCAAAAAATTTCATCATAAAAGATTATTGAAATAGTGTAAAATCCAAAGTTTTTAAAGTAAAAAACTGTTTTATTGTTGTTGAAAGTGGAAAGTACATTGTTAGCGATTATTCAGCTGTCTGAAAATCGGTATCGGCCAACCCGCGGCGCATGCACTTGGAGAAAAAATGAAACGAAGGAACGAACAATCGCTCTCATGGGAGGCATAGTGCATGCATTTGCACACGTTTGCTAGTGAGGTCTCCTTCATACTAAATGAAACTCCAAACTCCGCATCTTGTGCGCCATCACCAATTTTCCAGAAACTTGTTTTTGGCCGCACATAGTATGAATGCGCCTGTCAGCTAGCAGAAAAATATAACGGCGCTATAATCTTTTCAGGCAACTTTTGGACACACACTTGTTTGCTGCCATAAGAAAACGACGTTTTTGAGCATGCTGACTGAACACATTGTACGTGCTTCTTTATGATGCGCACTGCGCGGTATTTTATCTTACATTCTGTATTTTTCTCCGGTGCCAACCCCAGTTTAAATACACACTGCCGCGTCACAGAAGGTTCACAAGGACGCTCAGCTGCGCATACGAGCTTTACCATTATGTATGAACTGCATGTATGTATGTAGGTATCTAGATATGTACATCACGGTGATGACGGTCTATGAAATTTACTTCAATAGTTTTTTGTGCGACGTCTGCGTTCACGTTCTGCAGGGTTTCGCAAAGCTGACGTCCAGTGCTCAAATATGTTTTCAATTTGAACGAACAAGTTTACCCAAAAAGGAAAGCGCACGCATAGAGTATCGAATGTCAGCGTCTGTTTCAATTGCATATATTCGTCTAGCAACGTAGAAATTCTGAGCGTTGAAGTTTTTTTTTGTCAATAATACGATGTTCTTTATATTTGCACGGTTTTGTGTCTCCGTGGTTTTTGCAACGGCTTTTTCCACGTGCATGCGTTGCTGCAATTATAATCAAACGGATCGCACATTTCAACAAGTCGTACACTGTGCTGTGCATACAACATGTGAGCACACAAATTATCCGAAATGTTACGTGACAACCGGCGTCACACAGGTTGAATGCAGCTGAAATGCCTGTGCGTGCGACAACAATCTATTTCTGAAAGTCTGTGCTCGTGAACCATAAAGTAAACCAGCCAAGCGTTATTGATGCTGTTTGTACGGGTGTACGCGACTAAGTTCAATAATTGTACGTTGATTATCATCGGTGTCATGCAAGCGTTAAAAATTGGTAGGTTATTGCAAAAAGCGCGTTCCCAGCAAATCATTATTAGTGAGTGTTAGATCCATCCTAAAAACTGCCATAGAGCAAGCAGCAATAAGCAGCATTGTAGCCTAAAAATTGCTTTGCAGGAAACCATCAACGCCTGCTTTCATTTTCACATCAATAGTGCTATGCGAGCTGCAGAAGCAGTAATCTAAATATTGATAATATCAATAACGAATTTTGTCGCGTCAAGGCCACACAGACGAGAAGCAACATCGCTGTATATTGCAAGTATATGACATTAATGGCATATTGGTTTGCATGTGGACATTCGAAAAAAGATTGGATGTACAACTACAAGTAGAACTGCGCGTCAGCTTGTCAGACCAAAAACATGGCTTTTTCGAATCTTTTATCAACGGTGACGAATTTTACTGTTGAATATTATAATCAAACAAAGTCGGTGAAGGATATTCGTGGACCTGCATCTGACAATAAAACCGAGTTCAGCGATGGAATCTCTGCCAGTTGGCGGTTTCTTATCAACAATGTCATGTGCGTATTCATCGTGGTGGTGTGCATTGGCGGCATCCTCGGAAACGCATTGAGTTTAACGTTGATCTCAATGAACGAACGTTTGAGACGGTGCAGCTCTAGCATTCATTTAAAGACGATGGCCATCAGTGGAAGTGTATTTCTGGTGTGCGCGTTCATTACGGTCATTGAATACAAACTGCATATCACCATCTACAAAAACGAACTTGGTTGTAAACTGATAACTTTCACATCGCACACCGCTGATTTCGTGTGCAACTGGTCAATTGCGTTGTTGAGCGTCGACAGGGCAGTGGTTATCTATCGTCCAGTCTGTTTGAAAATTTATAAACGGTTGGTTTTTAACGTATTGTTTTTTTAACGAAATTCGAGGGTTAACACCGACCGTTTGCAAAAAAGAATGGGGGGTCTAGCGCTACATGGAAAAGTTTTTGAACCAAGGGTGCAGGGACATTCTATTAATCAAGGCGCTTCAGGTTTACCCTCTGAGTACCCCTGATTATGCCTATAAAGGTTTTTAGGGCGCGGAAGTTAAAAAACCATCGATTTTGCGATTTTTCGCAAAGTGTACCTTTTTAGCCCTACCGTATCTCGTTGCACAGTTTCTGGAACCTCACACAGTATTCACGTGAAAGATTTCTGGAACCTCACACAGTATTCACGTGAAAGATCTTGCGGAGTTCCTAAAGGCCCTGTATCAATGACCCCTTGCAAGGGGGTCCCTGAGTCGCTACGACGCTAGTTAAAAATTACTTTTGAAAAATTATGCTATTTTTTAAAAACATTTTTTGAGCTATAAACACAAATTTTTGATTTTCAGTTTTGGTTCTACAGGGGGTTTTCGTAATCGCTGAATTCGAATTTGATTTTAGATTTTTGTCCCAGGCATTTTTTGCCCAAAAATTGGGCAAAAACACATTTTTTTTGCGTTTTCCAGTAGTTTTTTGTTTTAATTTCTAATTTTAAGTGTGGATTTTGATTTAAAAAACTATTTTTAATAGCTTTACAGCTGCTGTGCTTGAATCCGTTATTATATTTTGTAACGGACCACTTTCTCTCCCAAAAATGGGTAAAAACATGGTTTTTTGCTGTTTTCAGAGGTTTTCGTTTCATAGTAACAAATAAGTTTGAAACAATATTTAAAACCACTTCCTAGGAGTTCCCAAATGCGCTGAAGCCATATCTGACCCATTATTAACCCTTATAAATGGATAAAACAATCTTTATTGTGGTCTTTCTGTAAACGTTTTTCTTTTTGTGTTTGAACGAGACTTGTAAATTGTTGTTAATTTGTCCTCAGGAGTTTTCTACGCCGCTGAAGTTTTTGGTTTTTAAAACTGGTGTTTTTTATTTATATCAATTTTACACAGTTGGGTAAAAACTGACACTTTCAGTTGATTGTTTGAAACTTACATTCTGAATGGTATATCGTTGCTCTGATGCTTGAGATTGATGAATTCAGGTCTGCTGTCATGTTCCGAGACTAGTGTTTTAACCCAAAAAGGTAAAAAGTGGGGCAAAAACATAAGGGTAAATGTACCCTTTTAACCTTTACAAGCCTTGCTTTCCACAAAAGGCAAAAAGGCCTATAATAAGGCAAGCCCATAAGTATTTACCCTTTTAGGTTAAAACACTGGTCCCGGTGCATGACAACAGACTTGAATTCATCAATCTCAAGCATCGGAGAAACGCAGTACCATTCATGATGTAAGTTTCAAACAAACAACTGAAAGTGTCAGTTTTTACCCAACTGGGTAAAATTGGGCTATAAGTCTATAATTTGTATAATTTGACTACGGATATGGATTCAGCGCATTCGGGAACTCAATGAAATCAATGAAACTCGGGAATGAAAATCAAAAATTTGTGTTTATGAGCTTAAAAATGGTTTCGAAAAATAGCGTATTTTTCAAAAAAGTAATTTTAACTAGCGTCGTAGCGATTCAGGACCCCCTTGCAAGGGCTCATTGATACAGGGCCTTGAAGAACTCCGCAAGATCTTTCACGTGAATACTGTGTGAGGTTCTAGAAACTGTGCAACAACGAGATACGGTAGGGCTAAAAAGGCACACTTTGCGAAAAATCGCAAAAAATCTAGGGTTTATTAACTTCCGCACCCTTAAAACGACCTTTATAGGCATAATCAGGGGTACTCATAGGGATGGATCCGGCAAATTTGCCGGAATCCGGGCCGGATCCGGCAAAAGCCCATTCCGGCCGGGCGGATCCGGCAAAAATTGCCGGAATCCGGACCGGAATGGCCTTTTTATGTCTAAAAAACATCTACGCACATTTCGTCGCTTCTTCATCACATTTTTAGCATAAAACAGCACAGACACAGAAACAAAGTCAGCAAGACACAGCACATGAACCAACCAAAAATTACAACAACAATTGACAAAATTCACATCGCATAGGGATAATCAAGTGCTGGCAACACTCCATTCAGAAACATGACCTTTTCGGCGTTTTGAGTTGACAGACGAGATCGGCTGTACACAAACACCTGCCTGGCTTCAGAGAACATTCGTTCGCTTGCCACGCCTGTTGGTGGCGATGCCAGGTACTGCGCGCGATTGTCGATAGTTTGGGGTATTTAGACGAGTTCAGCCGCCAAAAGTCTAGCATTAGGTAACTTTTGTCTGGTTCGTCGATAAAATCATCCGACTCGTACATATTCATTTCGCCGCGCAGTTCGTCTTCAAGATTGGATTCGCCTGACGGGTTGCGCGGTCGCGCAGCGTGAAACTCAATGCCTCCGTAGAGGCCAGTCGGTTTCTTTTTTGGTTTGGGGCTCGCGTTCACTTTCGTCATCGTCGTTGTTCGCGATCTCGGATGTATCGTCGCAGTTTGTGGGCGTCTCCGGTCGTTTCAAGATTTTCTTTGCAATGTGAAGTAGTTCACAACGAATAACGCCTTCATTTTCGAAGACGACTGCAGTATTCTTGAATCGCGGATCAACGTACGTGGCCCGTTGTGGAAAAGCGCACGGAAGCGTGTGTCGATGCTGGTCAGCAGCGTTTTTTTCGTCGTACCAATGCCACTCGCATCGACTTGTTCGATGCGCTGCTTCAGTGCGCAAACGGCGGGCAACACCATTGAAATGGATTCGTCGTCTCGTGGATTCGTCGTTGGGGGGTTATCGGGTTTTAGGGGATCACGGCACCCCCGCACACCCACGGTAACACACGTCGCTAAAATCCAGGGTCCCGTCACTGCCGACACGGGAATGTTGCCATGATGCGGGCCATTTTTTTGCGCCTACATTGGTCACATTAGGTCATCGACCACTCAAAATGATCGCACGGGCGCAAAGAATTTGTTTTCGGTTTTAAAAACGTTTTTGGCCTAAAATAATTATTATTTTTGGCTAAAAAACCGATTTTTGAAGAAAAATAGCCTTGATTTTTTAAATTGTTTCATTTTTTTAAAAAACATAGTTGGGTTACAAAAAAAATAAAGTAAATAGCAACGTGCTAGAGACGTGTGCGTAACTGAAAAAAAATAAACCAGACTCAGACTATGACCTGGGTAAGTGCCGCGCACAAAACAATTCAAAATTTTGCAAAATTGCTCATTTTCAAATGTTCAAAAGTCTCCGGAAAACGTCTTATGTAAAATTTTAATAATACAAGTGCCCAGCACTAACGGCAGGTTGCTCCCACGTTGTTTTAATTTTTAACCAGTTTCAGACTAGGACTTATGAGACGGTAGTAACACGGAAACTCAAAATGACACCAAAAAGTGCCCATTTACCGACATTAAAAAGACTCCAGAAAACATGCCAAGCTTTCTTTTTGTGTCAAATCTATTCTATCATAAAGCCAACTTGTTGTCTCATTGAAATGACGTCCAACCAAGCTCAGACTAGAACTGGTTTCACTGCCGCTCTGTCGAGAATGCTAAATTTCGTCGAAAATACGCCTCGCACAAAAAATATAAAAAAATCCAGAAAAATATAGACTCTTCAAATAAAAAAACAAAGTAAATAGCGATATACAGCGGACGTGTGCGCAACTGAAAAAAATAAAACCGGGCTCAGACTATGACCTGTGTGAGTGCCGCGCACAAAACATTTCAAAATTTTGCAAAATTGCTCATTTTTCAAATGTTGAAAAGTATTCGGAAAACGTCTCATGTAAAATTTTAAAAATACAAGTGCCCAGCACTAACGGCAGGTTGCTCCCACGTTGTTTTAAATTTTAACCAGCTTCAGACTAGGACTTATGAAACGGTAGTAACACGGAAACTCAAAATGACACCAAAAAGCGCCCATTTACCGACTTTAAAAACACTCCAGAAAACATGCCAAGCTTTCTTTTTGCGTCAAATCTATTTTATCATAAAGCCAACTTGTTGTCTCATTGAAATGATGTCCAACCAAGCTCAGACTAGAACTGGTTTCACTGCCGCTCTGTCGAGAATGCTAAATTTCGTCGCAAATACGCCTCGCACAAAAAATATAAAAAAATCCAGAAAAATATAGACTCTTCAAATAAAAAAACAAAGTAGATAGCGATATACTGCGGACGTGTGCGCAACTGAAAAAAATAAAACCGGGCTCAGACTATGACCTGTGTGAGTGCCGCGCACAAAACATTTCAAAATTTTGCAAAATTGCTCATTTTTCAAATGTTGAAAAGTATTCGGAAAACGTCTCATGTAAAATTTTAAAAATACAAGTGCCCAGCACTAACGGCAGGTTGCTCCCACGTTGTTTTAAATTTTAACCAGCTTCAGACTAGGACTTATGAAACGGTAGTAACACGGAAACTCAAAATGACACCAAAAAGCGCCCATTTACCGACTTTAAAAACACTCCAGAAAACATGCCAAGCTTTCTTTTTGCGTCAAATCTATTTTATCATAAAGCCAACTTGTTGTCTCATTGAAATGATGTCCAACCAAGCTCAGACTAGAACTGGTTTCACTGCCGCTCTGTCGAGAATGCTAAATTTCGTCGCAAATACCCCTCGCACAAAAAATATAAAAAAATCCAGAAAAATATAGACTCTTCAAATAAAAAAACAAAGTAGATAGCGATATACTGCGGACGTGTGCGCAACTGAAAAAAATAAAACCGGGCTCAGACTATGACCTGTGTGAGTGCCGCGCACAAAACATTTCAAAATTTTGCAAAATTGCTCATTTTTCAAATGTTGAAAAGTATCCGGAAAACGTCTCATGTAAAATTTTAAAAATACAAGTGCCCAGCACTAACGGCAGGTTGCTCCCACGTTGTTTTAAATTTTAACCAGCTTCAGACTAGGACTTATGAGACGGTAGTAACACGGAAACTCAAAATGACACCAAAAAGCGCCCATTTACCGACTTTAAAAACACTCCAGAAAACATGCCAAGCTTTCTTTTTGCGTCAAATCTATTTTATCATAAAGCCAACTTGTTGTCTCATTGAAATGATGTCCAACCAAGCTCAGACTAGAACTGGTTTCACTGTCGCTCTGTCGAGAATGCTAAATTTTGTCGAAAATACCCCTCGCACAAAAAAATATAAAAAAACCCAAAAGAATATAGACTCTTCAAATAAAAAAAACAAAGTAAATAGCGATATACTGCGGACGTGTGCGCAACTGAAAAAAATAAACCGGACTCAGACTATGACCTGGGTAAGTGCCGCGCACAAAGCAATTCAAAATTTTGCAAAATTGCTCATTTTTCAAATGTTCAAAAGTCTCCGGAAGACGTCTTATGTAAAATTTTAAAAATACAAGTGCCCAGCACTAACGGCAGGTTGCGGCCACATTGTTTTAAATTCTAACCAGCTTTAGACTAGGACTTATGAGACGGTAGTAACACAGAAACTCAAAATGACACCAAAAAGTGCCCATTACCGACATTAAAAACACTGCAGAAAACATGCCAAGCTTTCTTTTTGTGTCAAATCTATTCTATCATAAAGCCAACTTGTTGTCTCATTGAAATGATGTCTAACCAAGCTCAGACTAGAACTGGTTTCACTGCCGCTCTGTCGAGAATGCTGAATTTCGTCGAAAATACCCCTCGCACAAAGATATAAAAAAATCCAGAAAAATATAGACTCTTCAAATAAAAAAACAAAGTAGATAGCGATATACTGCGTACGTGTGCGCAACTGAAAAAAAACCGGGCTCAGACTATGACTTTTGTGAGTGCCGCGCACAAAACATTTTAAAATTTCAAAGTCTCAAGAAAACGTGTTATGTAAAATTTTGAAAATCCAAGTGCCCAGCACTAACGGCACTTTTTCTTTAATGCTGAATAGTTGGAATTTCCAATATCTGTAGAGTTTTGAGTTTTATGGACTCTGTTGCACTTGTTGCACTGTTGGAAATGAGCAATTTACACAAATTTTGACTTTTTCGTCAGGCACTCACGCTGCGAGTTGTATGGTTTTTTGGTGCCATTTTGAGTTTCCGTGTTACTACTGTCTCATAAGTCCTCGTCTGAGCCTGGTTAAGGTTTAAAACAATGTGGGAGCAATCTTCCGTTAAGGCTGGGCACTTCGATTGTCAAAATTTTACTTACATTAGACGTTTTCTAAGATCTTTCGAACACCGGGAAACAAAGGGATTTTGCGAAATTTTGAATTGTTTCGTGCGCGGCACTCACACAGGTCATAGTCTGAGTCCGGTTTTATTATTTTTTTCAGTTGCGCACACGTCCGTAGTATATTGCTATTTACTTTGTTTTCTTATTTGAAAATTCTAGATTTTTCTAGATTTTTTATATTTTTTGTGCAAGGGGTGTTTTTGACAAAATTTAGCATTTTCGACAGAGCGGTAATGAAACCAGTCCTAGTCTGAGCTTGGTTGGACGTCATTAAAATGAGACAACAAGTTGGCTTTATGATAGAATAGATTTGACACAAAAAGAAGGCTTAGCATGTTTTCTGGAGTGTTTTTAAAGTCGGTAAATGGGCGCTTTTTGGTGTCATTTTGAGTTTTCGTGTTGCTACCGTCTCATAAGTCCTAGTCTAAACCTGGTTAGAATTTAAAACAATGTGGGAGCAACCTGCCGTTAGTGCTGGGCACTTGTATTTTTAAAATTTTACATACGTTTTCCGGATACTTTTCAACATTTGAAAAATGAGCAATTTTGCAAAATTTTGAAATGTTTTGTGCGCGGCACTCACACAGGTCATAGTCTGAGCCCGATTTTATTTTTTTCAGTTGCGCACACGTCTGCAGTATATCGCTATCTACTTTGTTTTTTTTATTTGAAGAGTCTATATTTTTCTGGATTTTTTTATATTTTTTGTGCGAGGCGTATTTTCGACGAAATTTAGCATTCTCGACAGAGCGGCAGTGAAACCAGTTCTAGTCTGAGCTTGGTTGGACGTCATTTCAATGAGACAACAAGTTGGCTTTATGATAGAATAGATTTGACACAAAAAGAAAGCTTGGCATGTTTTCTGGAGTCTTTTTAATGTCGGTAAATGGGCACTTTTTGGTGTCATTTTGAGTTTCCGTGTTACTACCGTCTCATAAGTCCTAGTCTGAAGCTGGTTAAAATTTAAAACAACGTGGGAGCAACCTGCCGTTAGTGCTGGGCACTTGTATTTTTTAAATTTTACATAAGACGTTTTCCGGAGACTTTTGAACATTTGAAAATGAGCAATTTTGCAAAATTTTGAATTGTTTTGTGCGCGGCACTTACCCAGGTCATAGTCTGAGCCTGGTTTATTTTTTTTCAGTTGCGCACACGTCTCTAGCACGTTGCTATTTACTTTGTTTTTTTGTAACCCAACTATGTTTTTAAAAAAAATGAAACAATTTAAAAAATCAAGGCTATTTTTCTTCAAAAATCGGTTTTTTGGCCAAAAGTAATAATTATTTTGGGCCAAAAACGTTTTTAAGGCCGAAAACAAATTCTTTGTGCCCGTGCGATTATTTTGAGCGGTCGATGACCCAATTTGACCAATGTAGGCGCAAAAAAAGCTATGGCCCGCATCATGGCAACATTCCCGTGTCGGCAGTGACGGGACCCTGCTAAAATCGCTGGTGTTCTGGGGCTCACAAAAAAGCAACTGTTTGACAGCTAACTGAATATGACCAACGAAAATGGCTGATTTAAAAAAAACCTGCTATTGTTCATCAACAACGTCGGCCAAATGCTGGCAGCCACGTTTTTTAAAGTGGACGATGCTGCACATAAGTTTACCACTCAAGACAAAAGCTGTGAACCATTTACCATTGAACAGAACACTAAACTAAAGCAACGCTCACTGATCACATGTCAAATGACAACAACAAAACCAACAAAGCACCGAAACAAATTTGTCAAACCATTGAACAGCTCTGAAACGGAGGAATTAACTTGTTAATTCGCGGGTCTCGGCCATTCCGGCCGGATCCGGCCGGATCCGGCAAAATTGCGCCGGAATCCGGACCGGATCCGGATCTAATTTTAGGCGCCGGAATCCGGAATCCGGAATCCGGACCGGAACCGGCTCCATCCCTAGGTACTCAGGGGTAAACCTTTAACGATTAACGTTGCTTGCTGAATTGCTGAACAAAAAATCGCAGTTTTAGGCTCTCTTAGATGAAGCCCTGACGGTTCCTGGATTTTCAATGCTGTTGACATTTTCAAACACTGAAAAATCTGGCGTTTCGATCACCGCTACAGAACGCCAGCTGGCGTTTTCAATTGTGAAACGCCAGACAAAAAACTAGATTTTTTTTAAAATTAGCAGTCAGGTTTTTACGCGTGTGGTGGGCTACCAAAAAAAGCTAATAAGCTGAGCGCTACGTTCAATTTACGTACTATTATATTTTCTTTACAAACACCCAGTACAAACGCCCACCTGGGTGTTAGTTTTAAAAATTGGTGTTTGGCTGGCATTTGAAACGCCAGTTGTTAGCTTCCGTTTTGTCACGCCAAAATCAAAACCCCAGATTGTTTCACAGTGAACACTTCAATTCCTTTAAATTGGACCTATAAATCAGAGCTATAGTGTGAAAAACACGCAAATCTCGCACACTAAACGTATCTGATACACATTACATAGAGAACTAAATTAGGCACACCAAAACGTAATTTGATAATATACGTACACTATTCGAAGTTCAGAGGTTTTCCTGTTGCTTCAGGCCTGCTGTTATGCGACGATTATTGTTGGCGTTGGTCTTTATTGCGGTCAGTATGAACATGTGGATCTTGTTTGTAGCGACCTCAGTTGGGACTCACTGTGACAGCAATCCAACTTACGCTACGCTCATTTTTGTGATGTCGCGGTTTGAAGATGTATTTTCGTTGATGCTGCCGATTGTAATAATTGTAGTGCTCAACTCAGCCACAGTGTGCCAGTATCAAAAGTACGTCCGAATGAAATTAGCATACCACGTACGCTTTGAGGCAACCATTTCGGATGAGCTCGCCATGCCAGTAGCCGCCAATGACGAGCACCAGCAAGAACACGTTCATTCGCCCGTGGATTACAGCAACAGCAATGAATCGAATGCACGAAGGCATCCGGAAAGCCTGCCGTTGAACGCTTGTTGCACAAGAACACCAGTTAATCGACAAACAGGTGTTGGTGGTGAGTCATGTGAGCAGTACAATCTAATGGAAACGAATGTCAATCAAACGACCGTGCGGAAGAGCACAAAATCAACGATGCTTCCATCGAATAGTAGTTCAAGTAAACGAGTGGTGATCTTAAACCAATTGAATCCACGCCTCCAACTGCACAACAATGGCAACATTAACGACTGTTTCGAAGACAACAACAATAACAATAATAACGATGACGAAAAAAAGAAAAAGAGTAACATCAGAGTGCAAAGTGGTAAACGACGACAAGCGATGATGGGTGTAACTGATTTAAAGCTGACGCGCATATTGCTCACTGTGACAACGCTGTTCGTACTTTTGAACGCACCGTTTTACTTGCTGCGTATGATTGCAAAAGGTCAACAAAGAACAATGGGTTACGACATACTGCAAGCAGCTGCCTATGCTCTGCACTATTTGCACTACCTTTTACTATTTAATTTATACGTTTTTTGGAGTCCAAGTCTTAAATTGCAACTTTGTTCGACACTCGTCAAGTTGATCGAATGCCATTGCATGAAAATGGGGCCTGATCTTCCTTAATTTCCTTCATCCCTTTCTAAAGTTAAATTTGTATGTGATACTGCTGTTTCGTACATCGTCTTTTTGTTATGCATAAAGCTTTGTGTTTGTGTAAATCACTTTTATACTTTTTCTGTCGCAGTTCTTATTTTTCTTTCTAACAAAATCATGTACACAAACTGAACAAAATCGTGAAAAAATAATTCAGTTTGAAAGTCAGAAGTTCTAATCAATTGTAGTAAATCACAACGGATCACAAAAACAAATTGTGCAGTAAAATACAAATCTTAATGAATTAAAAATAAAATTCTAAGTTTTAACAAAAGCCGCACAATGTGCACGACCTCGACATCTTAGCTCATTGACAAATTATAAAAATGCATATTAAAAAGTAGCCAAAAGTTTCCAAATGACATAGCAAAAATGTCCGCTAAGGTGTCTGCTGTGTCGTTCACAAAAATTATCAGAAGCAAAAGCACAAACAAAAACACCCATTCAGAATAATAAAGCACACATTCTCAATCGGCACTTCTCAATTTGGGATATACGGTAAGTGAAGTGAAGTCATGTCAGCTTGTCAAAAGACGAAAAACGCATAACATTACAATTAGGTTCTCGTTATTGTTATCATCGCTTCTGTGTACAAACAAGTCGCATGCTATAAACAAGAAATTTGATCGAGCTGGGAGAATTATTGTGAGCTTTCAGATCAACCATTTTAAAAAATGTGTTCAAGTTGATACAGCATCATTAGTCACTATGTTTGTTACCGTGCTAAATACATAACAATAAGAAATAACGATAATAAAGGCACTAACTAACGAAGTGGGCCAGCGAAACCCTGGGGACAGCTAACCACATTTTGGAAAATGAAGATTGTGCAGTTCGTAATGTTTTTAAATCAAAACAATGCTGGTTAAATGTAATAAAGTTCCCATTTAAATATGTGGCAACAATAAAACGTACAATAAATAGATACAACTCAGTTAAAAAAACAACAATACAAGCAACACAAAATAAATAGCCGTTGTTCACAGAGAAGACTTAAGATCAAATTTTAGAATCGCTTGTGTTAGGGGAAAATGTTAAGTTTAAGAGTTGAATCCGCAGCATTCTGTCGACTCCTGTTTTACATTGAGTTCTCGATGGATCTGTTCGGCGCTACGACCACCGAGCATGTGCTTCAGATCGATGACGAATCGATACACGTAGCGCTTGCCGGCCGTTTTGTGAATAATATTCTTGTCATAATAGTAGCGAAGACCCCGTGACAGTTTTTCGTAGTTCATCTGGAAGTTTTTTTTGCTGAATAATTCAATACTTTAATTCAAGTGTATTCTAAATCTGTAGTTAACTGTAGTCTGATTCAGGGCTAGTGAGTGGTTAAATTTATGAAAATCAATGTACCTTTGGTTTATTCTTTCGGACTCCCCAAAGGCGAGCAACTTCGTCTGGCTCTATCAGTTTAAACTCCCAACCGTTGCCCGTCCAGCAAATGCAATGATTAGACGACTCTTGCATCAACAGTTCTAATAAGAACTGCCACAGTTGAATCGGACCGGAACCTATAACAGGTACCATAAGTAAATGTCATCATCGATTGCTCAACATCAAATTGACGACGATGCAGGGTAAAGCGGTCAGATCGCAAATTTCAATTGTTCTCGTTCAAAGTTGCCAGTCGTCACTTACCAGTGTAGTTAGTCAGAGGCGGTATCGTCATATCTGGCGACGGTGGCGACAGGTGTCTTGGCTGATCAACCATGTTGACAGGCAGCTGTGCAGCGTGTTGTTGTTGTGGTGGTGTGGGCGTACAGTGCATCACCGCAGCCACATGGTTCACTTGTTGGTGGTGCTCGTGCATTGGTTGAATCGATTGTTGATGCATTTGTGCGTGATGAGTTGCTGCTGATGCAACACCATCGTAACGTGTAACAAACGGTGATGTCGGCTGTTGGCTATTAGTTGCATAGGCCGGTGCAGGATGGTACTCCAACGGTGGCGGTGGCAAAGCACAGGCAGCGTCATAAGTTGCCCACGATGGGTGCATTGAGAAGCGATCACTTTGATGGTACGCAGCGGCGCTGCGCGGCGACATGTGTCCATTCATGGTCGCTGATGGCGTGTACACTGCCGTCGCTGCAAGACTGCCGTAGTTTCCCGAGCTTGTGAACAACGGTGACATGTCAGCGGCCGGTGGCGACATTTTGCAACCTGCGATATTTTCGCTGTTGTATAATTCAAAAGAGGACGTTTGAATGACTGTGATGGATGACTTGTGGGCTTTTGATGACTGCGAAATGATGTCGTTAAGAAGTTTTATGTTGTTGAATTTGAAAAAACCCTGTGTACATAGTTACCTCGACCAAATGAAGCAGGAAAATTTGACATTCCGCGAGCGAATGGATCAAAGGCGTAGTTGGCCGCCTGAACGCTTGTATGCCCAATATGTGGTGTTACTGTGTCAGGCATCACCGGGCCACTGTTGTCGGAATGCGAATCGGAGCCGCCATCCGAATGACAGCTCGGAGTGTCACCGTTCATTGGCACGTATGATCTAACAGTCACCATGGCTAAAAACAGTTTTGAGCAATGATAGAATTGAAAATCTGTTTGTCCGCAACAACTATCTACATCAGCATAAAGCATTTGTTGCAGATTAGGATGATGTAACCCATTTTTTGTGTAAAATATGAATGTCCTGAATAAACTCGAAATTATACACAAATGTTTATTTGCGTGCAAGCAGCATTTCGTTTTTTATTACATTTGCAAAACCAACCGGTTTCTGGTTTG
Organism: Theristus sp. LFF4_11; assembly: GCA_030248135.1. NCBI lineage: Eukaryota > Metazoa > Nematoda > Chromadorea > Monhysterida > Xyalidae > Theristus > Theristus sp. LFF4_11. Next base: position 20,549 of record JASANC010005724.1, on the reverse strand, counting down.
ACGCAGTAGGAGGACATCGATGGTTCGCCGGTACTGCCACGCCCACTGTCCGGCGAATGCTGCGATGCTGGCTGTTGTTGGCCCCACTGTGAACACTGCGGTTCAAAGTCTGCAACATCATGCAAATATGTCATGTTATGTTTGACGTGTGCGTTACTCTGATTCGTCACCACACATTCACTTACCCCTTTGATTTGGATCGCTGCGAAAATGGCACAATTTGTTGACAAAACATATTGAGTACAAAAGCATGTCTGACTTCTCGTAGAGGACGATGTGTACCAACCTTTTTTCATCATCTCCAAGTGCTCCCAGCAAATGTCGCTAACGACGGGCGGAGTTAGCGCGCTGAATTCCGTTTTCGACAGTTGACACAGACGAGTGCCGTCTAGCGAGGCGATTTGATCGAAGCGAACAGATGAGGCGTTCAACTTGAACTCTGACACCACCCACTTCAGCCACTCTCGAACGTGCGCGTTTGTCCACTGATGCGGATCTGCAGAGAGTTTAAAGCTTTTTAGGAAAAGCTTCATCAAACTGAACAACGTAACCAATCAGCCATGTTAAACGAAGTCAACAATACCGGTACCAGTAGTAATACAGCTGATACTCAGTGAACACCAGTGGAACACCGAACTTACTTATTGGAATGCACTGCCGTTGACGATGCTGGTCGAAGGCTGCAAAGCTGCTTTTCAATACTTCAGCAACTGCTCGATTCGTACCGGGAGTCAGTGGCAATAAGCTTGTAACGTTGGTATCTGTAAGAGCAGTACTGATGATTGGCTAGAAGACAGTGAAAAAAATATAGCAGCATTTCAGCATTGCCATTTCATGCCGCACAAAATCATGACAGAATGAAAGAAATCTGTCTGAACATATCACCTAACACCTAACAGAATAAAGTGGCGAGCTACACATAAGAACAGGATGAAACGTATCACTGGATTCAGCACACGTTGCGGCAACAACATTTTGCCCTACACAAGTTCTAGTGCCAGTTTACTTTAAGCGGTAAAATAAGACACGTTGAATGGCGAGTTGAAAATACTGCATGTAGCACCAAATGGTCGGACTACGGTAACAGTAATAACCTGTGAGCGGCGGTTTCAAAGGGCTCGTGCACTTACAACCAGTTCGGCACGTGGCATGTATTTTAAATGTAAAACACGAACAATTGTAGCCCTCAGCAACAAGGTTGTTGTTCAAGATTTGATGCAACAAGCGCAAGGAATAAGAGCGTCGGAAAAATGAACGATAAAAACACATGTCATGGAGCAGAATTCATGAGCATCTTCACAGAAAAACTGTCACGATTGAGCTTCTATTGTATTATTGTGTGTAACAGCGTTGAATGCACATCCGTTGCATTCTGAGCTTGATGTCAGAAAAAAGGCCTCTTGTTTTGTATGTTAGGTTTTTTCATCAAAATTAATAACAGTTTCTATTGTGTTCATGCAGTTCAAATGGACATTTGCATAACGGATTTTGAAAAACAAACCCAGGAAGGCCAGCATCGAACTGCAGATTTTTGAACTGAATAAGCTTGAAAACAAAACAAACGATGATTGGCGATTTTTGCAATCATACTACCAGAATAGAATAATCACACCAACAAAAGAACCAGAATAAAAATCTTGTAAAAATGCTGACAACGCCTTCACGAACAAGTCAGACCTAAATGTACAAACTGGTCCCCGTAACTGAGTCACATGACTCAACGTCGGCTTAATCCGAAAGGAAAGAAATCATTAACAGTATCCATCCACCCCAGTGAAGGTTGGTTTCTGCTATTTTTAAAATGGAGCAGAATAACTGTTATTGAGATAGAGGACAAAAATGCTCACAAAAACTGTCTGACAAAAAAGAACCTCGCCCACAATATGTTCATGAATTGTAATAAATGAATCACGGTAAACAACATAACATAATCCCTCGAATCTTAACGCACAAAAGACATGCAGATCAGCAAGTACCGTCTAAGAATATGAGAAAAACTACTGTCAGATCAGTGAAGAATGAACAAATGTGTGAAATAACTTGTTTAAATATTGGAACACACGTGAAAATTTCCGAGCAGTTCAATTGGCAAGGAGATTTGTGCCAAAAACGGAAGGAAAAAATGTTTTTACTGTAATTTTCCATACACTTGTACAGCGACACTGAAAACCACAATCAGGCTTAGCATACTGAAAAACGGCAAATCACCATCACTTGTATTGTACATAGATCTTGATTTTAATATTTGTTGAGAGCAACATTATATGCGTCCAAAGCAAAATCGGATATGATGAGAGACTAGTGTGTTGCTAACCCATGTGAATCAATGAGGTATCTGAATTACATGAAGGAGGATTGAAAATAAGAAACAACGATCACCAAAATGGCTGACTTGTAGTGGCAATAATAAACATAAACAACAAGTGGTGATTGGCACTGAGTATCATTGTGGTGTGCAATAGAGGCAAGTGTTATGGTTGTTATAGTGAATGAAGTCTGTTTTCACCATCGGGCACAGCACAATCGGTGTGGCCAATTAGCAGTGGCAAGAACGCGTGTATTCGCCCTCTAACACTGCACACTGCACTGTATGATACTTTCAGCAAGAGTAGATCTGAGTGAAAACAATATGCAAACTCACCTCTCCCTCAACCGCAACACCCCGAGAGCGTCAAGGTTACACACGCACGCACGGCATCACACAGCGCTCAACATATCAATGACTGAATGAATGAAGAAATGACAGCTACGATTGAAAGTCGCATTGCTATTATTATCGCATGTCAGGCCATTGAAACTTGTGGATTCGCTTCTCTAACGATCATCGTATCAATGAGTTCGTATTGCTTGGCAATTATTTCAAGACTTCCGATATTACATTTGTCAATAACAATAAGTAACTAAGTAAAGCGGTTTAAAGAGATATCCGGCGATAATTCACTTATATCGTGAAGATGGTCGTACCATTTGACCGCAGGGCACATGTATTCATTATTGTTTTTTGAGCTACTGAGTGATACGGCATTTGACATGCTGTTGGTGTTGTACTGTGTCATAACCTGTTCATGTCAATAGTTATAAAGTTTTTAAACCGTGTAAGTTGTCACACTTGTTTTTGCACATACAGATGTTTCAAGTATGTTTTGAAAACTTTACTTGATACTTTACTTGTTAATTTTCTGACGTAGTTTTGCCCTCGCTATTTGATGCGAGTGCCTGAAACTTAGAAGTGGCATTTTGGGTTTAAAAAAATGTAAAGTTCGGTCCCTCAATGCAGAGGGACGTGATTAAAAAACCCGTGGGTTTCTAGTATGGTATCGGGAGTAAAGTTTCGGTCAATCATATGGCAGACACCTGTGCGCAGTATTGCCATGCTAAGAGGCTTTGACACTATAGCTACTGTGTATTTGTTAACATTTTGATCATATGGTGTGGGGCGGCGCCAGTGGTGCTGTTTGTTATTAGTTAGCTCTTTATGACTAGCTGCCACGTCGCTACCAACCACGCAAATGCAAAGAAGCGCGCGAGCGAGAGTTTACGACCGATGTTATTATTTTGCACGTCCGGTGCTTTTCGACGAATTAATGTTGAGCATATGGACGCTAGAAGTTTCGAACGGTGCAGCCACCTAAAACCATTTGTGTGGTGTTTGTGTGAGTAACAACACTATGGAAATGTCAACACAGTATTATAGCAATGGTAAAAAATGAATTGCTAGCTTTTTATATCAAAACAGGAATATGTCGACTTTGTCATGTAAGAAATAGTGATTCAAGGAAGATTATGTAAGCAACATACATGTTGGGCGTTGGTCAAAAACTTCCTGCACTAAACTTGATGTATTTTTTAGAAACACTCTTCCTTAAACACTAAATAGTTCATGTACCAAAAATTTGTGGACATGCGTATGTACAACGTGTAATGTACTAATGGAGCACCTGTGGAAGAAGTCATTTGGTCAGAAAGTTGACTGGGCGAGACCTAAATAGACTTAGAGATTTGATATACGTTACATGTATCTCTTGAGGCTGCACTATAAATATAGCGCAAAATATTGTTCAATGTGGCGTAAGTTATATCTGTTTAAAATTGGATTCGCCCTTCGGAAACAGTCCACCGTAAATTTGCATGGATTGGGTGAGGTAGCAAACATTTATCTAAGCCGTATTACACGCCAGAAATTACACGACTACAATTTAGACACAAAATTTGATATCTCAGCGAGAAAATTTTTATTAACATTGAGTTACGGATGATCTTGGTCAGTGTGTGTTCGTTGAACGCTTCATATGCACACGTTTTGGACATTAAAACTTGTGGCAAGTGTGTCTCTGTCTGTGTTTGTGTTTGATTGAGTAACACCGACACTAGTCCCGTTTCTACCCTTATTATTGAGTGTGTTTTCTTTCCTGATAAATGAAATTGGTCGGAAATCTAGTTCACCGGCTAATTCAGTAGAGAACAACAGACAGACAGCGAATGTACAAGTACACTGTAACGTCGTAAATCAACACATGTGTCGGTCACCCACGCACATGCATGCTCGATTTGTGTCAACTCATCCTTTGAAAGCAGAATATTGAGTTTGTCGCTCGAGTTCAAAGTTTGACAATAAATGAAGTGTGGCAGATGCGCTGTTTGATATGCGTGCGCGGCGCGTTCTGTTATTACCTGTGGGGTATAACAATTACCTGTACAAGATACTGGATTGAAGTTGTGAAAGATATGTTTCAAATATTTGGGTTTATGAGCACGACATCAAGGTTGGAAAATGACGGTTTATTTGTTTTCGCAAATTGACGACGTTTTGCAAGAAAAATGCAACTTCAATTGGAAACATTCCACAAAACTAGCCACGGTATTATGAATCAAAAAAACTAAACATCAAGTACAAAACTATAGCGGAATTTTAACAAACAGGATGGGCTACAGATTTTCTTTTGAAAATAAACTGACTGAATTGATAATTGAGAAATTAAACGGTAACATGGACTACCACTACAACTGTATATCAGCAACAATGCCAATGTCAGTTAGTATGTAAGTACGTAGTTTGAGATGTTGAGTTTTTTGAAAGTTGGGATAGTCGAGCTGCCTGCTCCCACGGTCTAATTTTAAACTTTATATTGTCAGAGAAAAGCGCAAATAAGTAGAACTTTTCGACTGGTTTTTATGGTTGTCATGCAGTTATCAGTGAGTGGGAGAAACATACTCATCTGGTGCGGCTGTACGTGAACGGTTCATATTCATACCAATGATTGATCATGGACACATGAAACTTGATTTAATTCAACTGTTGTCTGTTAAAATAAATCTTGTTTACTCAAGTGTGCCGCAATTTCACTCATTGCATAAAATAAAAAAGATCAGGCAGACACGCATAAAACACATGTAGTAGCAGGCCAAAGGATGCACACTTGGCTGAGTTGTCATTATTCGACAGCGAACTTCAGTTTGGGTTTTACTATGACTGCTGTCCGAAATTGAGAACGGGTCTCTTGGGAGCAGGTGCGAGATTTGCACGCTAGGTAGAAGATGTAATAATGATAATTCTGAAATCATAAACAATGTCCATACTCCCCAGAGTTAAACGATTAAATAAACAATAATAGAAAACATTCTACTGAACTTATTGCCTTATTTGTTGGAGTTATCCAAATGTTATAAAAAGTAAAAGTTTGCAAAAGTCAACAAACAGAAGTTCGAGAATAAAGGCAAGAATAAACCGGTAATGGTCAGTTCGATATGGCGCAGCGTATTACTGAGATACACTGTACATATAAGGTAGATAACATCAGAAAATGTCACAAATATTATTTAGACAGTACCGTATACAAGTTCGTGATACATTTGCAGCACAAGCACATCTACGCATTTGTGGCGTATTCACAGTGGGCTCAGTGTTACGATATGCACGTGCTCAAACAAGTGTTGTTGACTTTTTACTAAAGATTTCCTGTGTTGCTCTTTTATTCGGGCGTTGCTGATCGCCCGCGGCGTTTGTCTGCCTGAGAACACAATGCAAGCAACGAACCGCTGGACACGCAAGCGTTTTTTTGGAGAACAAGCACCACTTGACAAATTAGCATCGCTTAAACGTGTATCTAGATACTCATGCAAATGTCAATGATAATGAAGCGCCAGAAAAAATTGTCAACATAAATTCAATATAATAATTTGTTTTCTGTTTCCTCAAAACAGAACATTTTTTAGAGTTCAAATAAGTACACCGCGTTGGGGAAAACACAGAAAATCATGCCAATAGAGCTGTTGTAGGTAGACGGGGCTAGACCGGTAACTGGTAAATGTTGACAAAAAACTGGACCAGTCATAGAAAACACAAAAAAATAGCTTGTGAATCGAAGGATACGAATTCGCGCATACAACTGCACGTTGTGTATAACATCACATCACAAAATCTCTGTGAATGACTAATGAACGCAGAATTGGACGCTACGTTGCACCGGTGCAGACAAAGTGGCCTGCATTGAAGCCTGCCACGCTGGACGGTGCGCGCCGTGCGGTAAAACTATAAAACATGTAAACCCGCTTGGCACAAAAACGAGTTTCCTAGGCCGCGTGAGATATGTACAAGTCACAAGGTCATGGAAAACAAAAGCGTGTCCATGGTCCACATTCGCATCTAAACAACTGTGTCCGCCACAATGCGCGAAAGGCTGCTGTCTTTGACATAACTCAATTGGACCGCAGTACACTGAGACTGCTAACCATTTTAATTACAAGCATGTGTCGAACTAGCTTCTTTTGATGGCGCACAGCACATCAAAGCATTTGGTCCGATGGCCCGCTGCTACATGTACATCTGTGTACAGAAACCACGCCCACAAAAGGACACGCTTGTTAACGCAGAAATCGGGCTATTTCTGTGTGTCGTGTGGCGTTTTTTGCAAAGATTGTTTATTACATGGTGATGGAGTGCATTTGCATGTTCAAGCACGCTTACACGACAATACGTTTAGCAGACCCCTATAGTTAATACTAGAAAGGAGTCTATTGACGCGAGCCAATTATTCAGCAGTTGTTACGTGTGATACAACAAGATTGAAAGAGAACTCACCGCGCTCAGGCATGGCTAGACGGCAGCAACAACATCAATATTGTGTCTCTCTGTTGTATAAGCCTGTGGGGCTTCTCCTTTCTATCATGACATATATATGTACGTTGTTCGAGGTCGAAAGGGTCACGAACCCTTGGGACTTCTTGATTATTCGGCCAGTTGCACAATCAACAATCAATGCTCATCGTGTAGTATATGCACCGGAAACGAAATAAACAAACTAAAGAACGGCACGCGCTTCAAAGAACCTTGAAAGATTTGAGCTTTCCCGCCCGTCTGACATCGGCAAGTCAAAAGGCATGCAAAACAACACGCAATAGCAGAATACGTAACGTAGTGAACTTATTACGTCAAAAGCGAGAAAGGTACGAAGTTCGTGAATCAGGAAACAAGCAATATAAAGAAACAAATTTTGATAAATGCACATTCCATCCTTTACAATGGAGTACCATGAAGTAGCTATTTGGATTAATGGGAACAAGACATTCTAAGGAACCACGGTGGGTTATAAATGGTCAAAGACATGCGAAAGAGTGCAATGATTGCTGCAGTAGTTGGTTCAGTTGCAATAATTGCCAAAATAGCGTGTAAATTCAAAATCTGAGCGTTTTTGAGCACCAGACTCACCGCAGAAGCTCCTAAGAGCATTTTTCCGGCCGGCGCTTAACCAGTAGCAGCTGAACAAATTTGTTTAGTAGTCGTTCTAAAGTGTTGTAACCCTTAGTCGGAAAATACTTTTTTGGAGCTTCTACAGTGAGTCTGGTGCTCAGAAACAATTTCAATTCCACGTGCTACTGAACCAACTGTTGCACCAGCTACACATTGCACAAATTAGTGCACTAGCGGGGTTGTATTCAGAAAAAAAAGATGGTAAAATCAAAAAATTAAGAGAAGTTCTCACGAAAGACTTGGCGTCGAAACTCATTCCGGGTGAATGCGTATCAAGAAGCTGAAAAACATTAAAAAGGGTGGCGTACGGTAATCATTGCAAGCAACAACCGTGAGCTGAAGAATTGAGGTTGAGAAAAGACCGTAAAACTTGGCCATTGTCTCTGTGTCCAATAAACTGATAATCATGCGCTACAATGAGTGACAATAATAAACAGCCGAACGAAAGAATAACAGCGCAAGCCATATTCGTTTCCAAAATGTCCTTTGGTCAGTCAATGCAGTGCATCAAAACTCATGCTCGCATGAAATTACAGGGTTACACCATAAACCAAAGACAGTCGTTCGTGTGGTCAAGGTGGCAGAAGTACAGAGCAACACTGCGGGCTGAAAACCGAAGCGAAACCGATATATGAAAATTGCAGTTGACCCGGTTGACCTTATATTATTGTCTGAGTGTATTTGCCAATAAAATAATAATACTCCATAACAATTGTGTGTTCGCCACACAAATGACAATTGTGTAAAATGTCAAACTTGGCTGAGTAGGAGCAATGTGTTCATTGGTGCTCAGCACTGTCGTGTCGACTGGCGTGAGGTGGAATGATCCGTCATTGAATATGGTCATTTTCCAGTAAATATTTGTCTGCATTGTATACTCGAATTAATGAAGCGATGTACTTGCTGACACTACTGTTGCTTTCTGTGGGAATTTCTCTTGTTAAGTGTTGATCGCCACATGAGTATATGTACAATGGTATGTATGCAGCAACGTGAAGGTTGTTTTTTTGTCCAATGTGTTCTGAACGGCTTGGCTTCCGTTTCAACTTCATAGCAGACTACTAGAAATCCGCACATGGCAATTATGTCAACATTTGTAAGTAGTTGCGTTTTACGGTTTAACCTTATCCTAACAAGTGAGAACGCCTTGTTGGAGTACTGGTTGGAGAATATTGGTCTTGGGATGTTAGATTATTTAACATGGGCTACATTGCAGTTACTTTTCAAAGTTTGTACATTGTTCAGCTTGTTACTATTTTCACAGTTGCAGACATTTTCTCGCTGATACGATTGCATGTGAAGTTACAGTGGTCTCAGAAAACAGCGTTGATTTATGAATTTTTCATGTGAACATGATAATGGACTAGACGATGCACAATCATCACAGTATGGGGCTGTTTGTGGTCTTGACAACAGGTGCAGAACGACTGTTAGTAATTATTAGTCACTTTCACATTTTGCATGTCGCGGTCATCTTTCAAAACATCGCATGAAGCAGCAATGTTGCAAACCGACACCACTTGTTTTTTGAAACAAGCCGCGTAACAAATTGCCGTCAATTAGCTGCGACGGCGGGTGGTCACGGGGCGGGGGTGGGGGTGGGGGTGTGGGGTAGACACAGATTATGATGCATGTGCAAGTATAAAAAGCAAGGTTGAATGCAAGCACTAGCTTACCATTCTAATCACATTCTTACGATCTTTCTCACGAATACTTGCTGGAAAGCTTTCAATGCTAAGAAAATGATTGATGGACAGTGAAACCTGAAAACTATTCAGAGTGCAGTGAAAACATCAGAGCTACGTAATCAATGTTCATACCAAACAAAAAGTAGAGCGTGTTAAGAAACTGTATCGTATCGTTAGGCAAGAACCGGATCTTCGAAAACATTGAGACATGTTGGCAATAAGCAAGAAAGAACCGACTGGCAACACCATTAGTTGGTGCGTTCTTCAGCAGAATTGAGCAACAGGAGCAGAGGTGAACAGCGCACCTTTGCCGGAACCAACAAACCTGCCAACGTGCAGCGAGTAGCATCGTCAGTTGTGTTGCTGCCGGTCGTGCCACCAGTGGCGTCAGTTGCCAAGGTGCACGCGAAAAACTGCTGCAGACGCAACGGTCGTGGTGGCGCTTGACTGCGTTTTGACTGTTGCTTCATAGTGAACTGTTGTTGTTGTTGCGCGAAACGTGAATGTCTGCTTGCTGATGTGGCATGTTCGCCTCTGCACACACATTCATCGTTCGCGCAAAGACCGAACGAATCAGCTTCGCAAGAATATCTGTGTCAGCGGTGTGTTGTCGGTTGCATCTGGCTGCATATGCCCTTTAGTGCTGTAGCTGCTGTGACGATGGAGCGTCTTTTGTTGTGCGACAACCAGCCGCTGCAAACTCAGCTCAGAAAAGGTGTCGAATTTCAGTAAAGTGTGTGTGTGTGTGGCCTGCGTCGCTGGAGCAACGTTCCGCTGGTGTCATTTTTTATGTCATTGAAATTGAGAAAGTTTAGGCCACTATGTCACCAAGCGAGAGCGACTTGATGTGCAGCGACATTGGTCCGCATTTAAAGTGGAAAATCCACGTTCTGCTTGTTGTTGTTCACCATTGAAAAAAGTGATGACGTTTCCACATTCAGAGGGATTTCGATTCAACTGCTAGTTTTCAATAACTGTTTGGCTCGGGCAAGTAATGCGGAGGTGGATGTCTAAAAACAAAACAAAAAACATAGAGTTTCAGATAAATGATTCAGAAATATTGAACTTAATGGTGTGAAATTTTGCGTCAACTATAACTTAAAACACGTGAGAGTTTATGCAGAACAGAATGTCACCAAACAAAATACGACATGTAGGAGCAAGCAGGCCAGCGAGGCCTACTATCATGCGATGCCACATGTGCAGCAAACAATGAGCAGTAAAAATGCGCACGGTGGCGCTGCAAAAACAGGCGAACGGGGCGCTGTGTGCCGCTTGAAAATGATCAACGAAAATGAGTCTGCAGTGCGTGTGCGTTTAGTGCAGAAAAAATTTAAAACTGAAATGTGATATGGTTGAATAAATGAATGATTCTAGAGGGAAGGCATTAGGTTGGTTGTAGTGGACCGGTTGCAAGGTTGGGTTGGTTGTAAAAGCTGCCAGCAACACTGGCAAATAACCGAAATGTGCAAGATTTCGCAAGTGCAACCATTCGCTGCTTTGTGTACTCGTAGTAGTAAGGGTAGAACGGTTGATTATGTGAATGAATGAATTTCAGGAGGCTGGTAGTGGTGGCAATAATAATGATGGCAGTGAGTGGTGTCGTGAACTGCTCAATCAATCAGTGAGTCTTCGGTTGGCTATATTTGTAATTTGAGTTTGTCATACCCGTTCGTATGTTCTGCCACAGACTGGCTTCTGCAATGTTGTCTAAAACAACTCAGTGTTGTCCACCCCACCCACTCAAAATAACTGGAAAGTAAAAATTTCAATCAATCAGGTCAAATCGAGTTTACTATAAAATTAACTGCGCACTCGTTTGTAAACTTTGTGTGGGTTTGAAGATACCGATACCGTATTCTGGTCTCTGGATCACTTTACCAATTACCAAAGTCGTTGCTGCAGATAACATCAGCAAGCAAACGAAACGTCGTCTCTTTGTGTTTGATGGTGGCTGGTCAGTTCGACTTCGTGTATTTTTGCTCTCTCCGATTGTGAAGGTCGACTTGGAAACTGGCTCGTTGTCAAATGAGCCAGTGAATATCAACAAAATGTATGAATGAACGAAACTGTGAGTGACGAACGCGAGCGCAAGACACTCCACTGAGTGATTGCCAGTTGTCTTTGTTTGCACTTTCAGTGTAAAGGAAGTCAGTCTCAACGTGTACACATTGTGCATCTACTGTTTTTCCGTTGAAAATTTGAAGAAACCACTGAGTGGAACGTGCGCGTCTTTTTTGTGCCATGTTTTACGGTATGATTTTGTCAGCGTAGCGGCCTCGATTAGACGTGAATGTGATTTTTGAATGGATGAAAATACACATGCGCCGTATCAGCAATGGCCACGCATGACCTCGAACACTCCGCTCGCTCGTTTGTGCATATTTGCACTGGCTATGATTTGCATTTGCTTGTTGTTAACAAAAACTGCTCATAATCCATGCAGTAGTTCAGCGGCACCTTTGAGCAACTACACAGTATTTTGCCGGTGTCGGTTGTATCAATTATAGTATAATTTTGGTGGCATTATCACTTTTACCACAAAACATGGTGTTTTCGCTTTCGGTCAGACATGAAAAATGCTTTAACACGCAGGCACACGAAAATAAATATTTCACAACCGATTGCTTGTTCCAGCCGAGTATCTGACTTTTTAGCAATACAAGAAGCACGCGTTCATTTCACGTGACCGTTTTTTTCTGCTGAAATCCGATAATGTGGATCTGTCGTTGGACTTTGTCTCTTTCCATATTTCTTATAATCTTAGTGCATTTTAGGATAAGCACAAAGTTTCTTTCACCTGATAAGTACTTTGCGAATACTTTCGCCTTATGAATACTTGAGAATACTTTCTTTGCTTTATTTCTTTTGGTACAGCATTTTAACGTATAAGTACAGCAGCAAGTGGCGCACGTGCTCTTAAACTTGTTAGGGGTGCAACTATTATCTTATCTAAAAACTTGGTTGCATATCGTGAATGCTAATTGTTTTTTTCGGCAGCAGTACAGACAGTGAAAAAAAGCAGAAATGCATAGTCGCTATTTCTTAAAAAAATGCAACTCATCTAAAAAGCTTAGTAGGCAAACATTCAGTGGTCGGTAAACTATGCCATGCTGAAAAACGAAACGACGGTAAAAATGCAAGCAATTTAATATCAATATCGGAAATATCGCCAGCTCTAAATACAGAGTGTTTCAACAACAAAGAAAAAACGTTAAGTTTGGCTCAATGTTTTGGTCAAAAAGTTTTTCAGAGTTATTTGAAAAATGTTTGTCCCCAGCTTTGTTAACTTTTTGTTTGCAAAGTTTAAAAGTTAGAAACACGAAGAGCGCTTCGTTGGAGACGCGGCAGCGAACTCCCACAATCCCACAATATTATTTAAGACAGTTCATTGCAAAAATTTCAATCGGCCATAACTTTCATTATTAGTGAAGAAATGAAAACATCTTTTTGCTGTGTAAAAGTGAATTAACACCCTGCCTATCCATCCACGCCAAAAAATGAAACATCACACTTTCCTGTGGTTTAGCAGAATACAAGCACTAAAAAATTCAGGATATTGTTGTCGTTGTTGTTGTCTCCATGAAAAATCAAAAATTGTATTCTAACTCTGATAACAAACGAAACGGGATCCTATGTAATCGACCACGCTTAGTATAACTGGGTAGGTGGCGAATTGTGAAAATGTCATTTTATACCTGTACGGTGCTCTAAAACAGTCCTCGTAATCGGTTTCATGTTGAAAAACTGCTGAAATTATTTGAAACCTTTGAATCTGCTGTTATTGTCTGTGCTAATTGCGAATATGGAGGTTTCCAAATTGCAGTTGCCGTCTTTTACACCACTCGGACCCGCAGCAGGTACTATTAGTTCTTGGGCTAGAAAATCACACGAACGGATTGAAAACAGATACTCTTTGGTTAATCAATCAATGTGCTGATTACGAATATGAGAATTTCAAAATTTGTGCCTTTGTACATTTTATCATTTTTCAGGCGCTGATATTATTTCAGCTTCCATCCATTTTTGTCCCACAATTTTTTATATAAAACTTTGTTATCAGAATTTGAATCGCTCATAAATCCAACGTGTCACTGGTCAACAGCATCATGGCCGATCACATTCGCTACAGTAACCCGTTGAGCAAATGTTTACCGTGCACTCAAGCGAGTGCAAATGTGTACGACACCTCGAAAGTCTGCACATTGGAAAACTCGGTTTAGCTGCCGCATGTTTAGGTGTGAGTAGACGATTGATCTCGGTTGTTCACGCTTTCTTTCTTTTTGTGGTTTTTGGCGTTTATGTTTTAGTGGCGCGTCGCTGTGTTAGTATGATACAACTAGAGTTTGTCCTTGTGCGATTTCATTTGCGTGACTGATGACAAAGTGATGGAATAAATTGCGTTTATTATTGAAACCATAGCTTTTGGTTTGCGTCTGTCTGACGATGCTACATTGCACATTGCTACCTAAGAGTTCCGGGCCTAGGCCATCTATAGACAATCAAAAAAGAGAACTACAACATTGAATAACTAAATTTTGAATGCGGTTTAAACCAGATTTTTTAAACTTTTCTATGCATTTGTGTAGCCTAGTTTAGTTTTGGCGCGACACTCTCACCCCAACAGCCTCCTGATAGTAATGTAGCTGATGCCAATGTTTGTTATTGTAACAAATGTAATTGTTAGTGCTGAATGCAGTATATTTAAACGACTAGCCAGCAAGCGAAAAAGCCACGGACATAAATGAACGTGTCAGCAAGTTGTAAAATCGAAGCTGAGCTCACCAAGCGAGCACCATTGAAAGTCAAGAAAACTGCGGTTACCATTAGTTTACAATAAGCGCTATGTGTGTTTGTCGGAATCGCAAATATACACGTGCAACGGAGATGATGACTCCATCTTCGGAGCATGGTGAATAGGGTTATATTGCCTTTGACGACTGTTGAAAGTCTGCCACACGCGCCAGGTTTTTATGGTTTTTATAAATCGAAAGCTGGTCATTTGTCAAAGTGTAATTTTTGGACGCGCACATAACATTACCACCTTCGCACGGCCACGGTAAAGTTTCGGATTGCAATAAAATGTTGTGTGGGCTCAACTATCAAGCACACATGCCAGACATTACGGTATATCGGGGCGGCACGCGACTAGGTTCGGTCGTAAACAAATGAACTTTTATGTAATCGTTTGAAAATCAACAAATAGGCAAACATGTCGCATTCGGCTTAAATCAAAGGCACAAGAAACGTCAAATAAACAATAAATTCGAATAAAACTGCTTATTTATGGTAAGCTTGGTTTTGAGATAACGCTTGGAAGATTTGCAGCAAACTGGTAGATGCAGAACGTCCCAAGTTAACTGGTAAAAGGCACCAACGCATTGAAACATCGATAAACCTATTTAAGCACGCACTCTTGAAACTGATGATCGTTCAAACAGACAAAAGAAACAAAAAAGAGCTCAAAACAAACAAGAGATTGATATAATCACTTACCGACAGTCAATCGATTGTTGGTCATTGACGGGGGCAGTGGCGCCGATCGCTGCTTGCCAGCAAATCTTTCCTCATTATTATTATTCTCATCGTCGTAGAATGCAGGGTTCAGATCTTGATTATTGTCCGAGCAACAGTCAACAGCAGAACAGCAATGGCTGGACGCTGCAGACACGATGGACATGGTCGATTCATCGCTCACTGTCCGCATCGACGCCCAATGTACCCGTTTGCTGGTGAGGCCAGGCGTTCGCAGTTCACCGTCATCGATTGCGCCGGAGACTGTGCACGAAGTGCTCGGCTGAACCACGGAAAAACAACTCGACAGTGGTTTGTTTCATAGATACGTTGTATCTGGTTGGTTTAAAAGTGGATTTAAATTATTGTACCTGCAGAGGTTCATCACCGATTGGTGTTGACGGCTCGTCCAGTGGTAGCAGACTATCCAGACTGAGCCCCATAGAAACACCCGTGTTCACTGATGTTGTTCGTGTGTGCGACCGGCGACGTTGCAGAATGGAATTGGAATTCTCGGGCTCGTGTTTCATCGTTTTATTATTGTTTCTTTTAGTCGTCTGTGAAGACACACGGAGCAAGTCAACGATGACCATGTTCTGAAGTTACAAGGAAAAAGTGTTTATATATACTGGTGATTCAATGTCTACCGAGTGAACAAGGTGATAAAACATTTTTTATGTTTTAGTTCAACAACCGGATAAGTCTTGTGAATGGCAGCAGAGATAAAGTGATAAGCAACGCAAAAACCAGTTTGCAAACTGTAGATTATTGTAAATTTTGGACTGGTGTTTTTTGAACACAGGATGCACAGTAATTGCATTGATAATCAAAGTAAACTTGGAAAAATTATTTAGTTCCTTGTTTAACAGCTGATGCGGTAAACAAAATCCCACGCAAATTTTGGTTGTTTTGATTAAAATTAAGAATAATCTTATCAAACTCACTGTGGTATCGAGGAAGTATTTTAACATTTTAAAAACACCCATGGAAACCTACGAATGAACGTTTGTTAACAAAAATAGATGGTCAAAACAAGCAAGCAGCAATAAAACAAAAAACAAAAAACAGCAACAACGGCTAAAATCAATGATAATATCAATAAAAATGTAGTGGAACAACAAGACAAGTTTGAAAGTGAACCAAAAATTATTATGCATTGTAGTCACCGCAAACTCTCACAGAATCGATGATGATAAGGCAGTGAATATATCAAGCGAGACCGAACCATACTGCTGGACTGTTGACGCCTCGATTGTTGTACACTGTGGGGCGTGGGCGAGGCGTAAGGATGGCCGCGCTTATAAACAGCTTGCCCATAGCATTGTGTCAAGCAAAAGAAAACATGTTTGCCTGCGTTGAATTGCCCTGAAAACGATAACAGAATATCGTTTACGTGATTGAGTGCACGTATATTCATAATTTTAAAGCTAGATAACGATTTTAGTGGTGCGCCACATGTTTGTCGACAAAGACCAGATCCGTTTGAAGAGAAGTTGGCATGCGATTTCAAAATACGTTCTTTGGAAGCCAACTCAAAAACGCAAAAAGCACATCTAAATGTACAAGCACTTATTTTAAAACATTAAAAGAGCGGCAAGCTACGCAACCTTTCGAACGTTTAAAATACCTCACGTACATGTAGCAACACGCTTCAAACTGATAACGGAAAATTTGGTGTAAGCCAATACATTGAAAAATATGCAAAACTGCGATTTTACTTGCGCATCTTAACTTAAACTAGTTAAAAGTCGGTTATTTGGTTGAACAACACAGGAATTTATGACCGACGACGTTTTTTATAATTTACTTTTTTTGAATTCTCAACACTCATAATTACACTTTTAGCAAAAATAGTAACTGAAAATCATCAAATCTGATGAAATTTCAAGGAAAAAGATGTTTGCTCTCGGTGCTAGCTGTTTTCAATCGTTAGACGTTTTTTCTTTGGGGTGCAGGTATCCTGTTACTGCTGAGTGATGAGAAATGAGCAAAATTTTGGTATGGGTACATGTAGGTAAGTGAAGTGCTGTTCCGCGTTCTATTGCCTATGATGATATGTGGTTTTGTTTCTTTAGTAGTCGCTTTTTACTCCATTTTTTAAAACGATTCGAACAAACACGATTTGAACGATTGAGCCAAAATTCCCTGAATAATTGACCTCCGGAAGGACATTTTGTTGAATGATGAAGAACCTATAAGTACATGATATAGGCTAATTGAAATAAGCTAGAGTCACAACAAACAATCGTTATTACACTCAACAACAATAACAAATAGTAATTATTATAAAATGATTCACAAAAAATACTCACTAAAACACAAAGACATCACTGAGAACTTTTCTCAATGAATGGATGAATGAATGAATGGTGGTGTTTGCACGTGGTCTCCATTCAGTTTAACTGGAACATGTAAACGCAAAGACACGATGCATCCAGTGCTAACAGGTTAAGTCACCTTAACACAGCAGCACAACAGCAGTCCGCACCACACGCAAACCTGAAATGAATGGAACAAAAATCAATGATGATTCTTGCGAACAGTCTGCAGTGTTTCCCAATCTATCCACGCGTGCTATCTATCACCTTACCTACCTACCTATCACATTTTTTGCGTGCTATCACCACCAGCAAACCACACCAGTTTACGCAACAAGTAAATAACAAATGCATGCATTTTTAGATGTCAAAACAGCACGTTGAGCATGCACAGAACACCTGTGCCGTGGACGTTTTGCTCAAAGTTTGAAAAACATTCAAAACAAACGTGAACATTTGACACAAACTGTAGTAGTGCCTTGCGAACGTACCTGTAGTAAGCAGCTTGGCAGACGGGTTGAGGTTTGTGATCGTTTGATGTAAATGTGAAGGTTTGAGTCATCGTTTTTGCTGTATCTCACCCATACTCATCAATGAATGAAATAAGAGGTTTACAACAAATTTACAGCGTAGTATAAAAAGTGGACGAGCAAGTTTTTTACTCACAATTTCATTTTATTTTCATTCATGTTTTTGATGTTTCTCCCATGGGCAGACGTACATACAAAGACACCATCGAAGAAACGTGGCGTATTTACCATGCAGACGAGACATTCTCTTTGTTTGACTAGTTATTTTGCAGCAGATTGACCGTCAGTTTGCGCTTTTTGTGTGAGAGATGGAAATGTTACCGTGTCCTGAGTTAACTACTGAAACCATAGTGTTTTTCACCTCTTTTATTCAATTAACATTTAAACGATTTTTTACTAACAACTATCGCCAGCTTGCAAGAAGTTAGTTTTGTGACATCAAGCACACTCTCTGCATGTTTGCCATTGAACTTGTAAAAAAATTATTAGTGCCATGGATGGCACTCCTTTCTTCAGGCAATTTGTTGAAATTTAGTTGACGAACAGTTCTAGAAGTCCGAAAATCAACAAAACAGGAAGACCAACAAAATGAAGCATAATCAGTGATTAGTATTGAACACAGCCACCCCGTTATACGTCTATCCGGCGCGCCGACAGGCCTGTCATTTCGATTCGTCATTACAATTCGTCTTTGCACACTTGAAAGCACAGTTTCAACGTTACACACGTACGCATGTGGACCGAGACAACTTTTTTATTTGTTCCATTCATTCATAAACCCACCAAAGTTCCAAAGTTTCCGCATCTCTTCGCAATCGCAATGCATACTTTCATTCATAAAAGTGCCAGAGGAGTGCTGTGTAAATTGAGCTGTTAATGTATGCACCTTTGTAAAGTTACCTTTGAACGTCTAATTTGAAAACGTCGGTAAGTTCCATAAAACTTTAATCAAGGTGCTCGTACACTCAGTGACACCATGCGTTAGTAACAGGACGCGGCATTTTTATCAATGAGCAACCAGCAACCGGTTTCGATTCACCGGGTGCACATTGTTCGAACACTGAGGGGCAGCAGTACTACAACTGCTTGCAAAAATTTATGAATGAAAACACACAAGCGAATGGGAAAAAGTGATGAATGAATGAAACAGCACACCGCATCACAAACACAGACTGCACACCACCAGACGACCTTCTTTTTGCGTTTTGCATTACTCTCTGAGCGCACATTTCAGTAGTAGTTTTCAATGCTGTTTTTTTTTCAAACCGATTTCTGCGGGGGCGTGACAAAACATACAGCGCGCAGTTTTGTTGCCAAAATGCTGTAAAACATCGGTGCGAGCAAATTCTAGATGGGCCGCAATGTGCTAACGACGTGCCTGCGGAACTGTGCGCAATCTGCATGCTGCCAGTATGAGCATAATCTTTGTTCGATTTCGTTCAACGATAACACACGTTGCTCACCGCATTTTCTCTGGAATGGTGCGCATTATCAAAAACCGTGGTTTTTTGGTTCTACTGCGATTTTTCTACTGATGACTAAGTGCTCAAACTGGATGGAATGTCAGAATGGCTGGT
Source organism: Theristus sp. LFF4_11 (assembly GCA_030248135.1). Classification (NCBI taxonomy): domain Eukaryota; kingdom Metazoa; phylum Nematoda; class Chromadorea; order Monhysterida; family Xyalidae; genus Theristus; species Theristus sp. LFF4_11. Next base: position 1,175 of record JASANC010005724.1, on the reverse strand, counting down.
AGAATAATCAGGGGTTGAACTGAAATGCTTCAGTGGGCGGATGCTGTAATTAGCGTTGTTGAGCCTGCGGCGAGGTTGCGAGCTGTGTGCATTGCAAGTGACACCTTGTCACTGTGGTGCAACTGTCTTCGTGGGCTACTGGCTCCGGCGTAAGAACAGCATCGTTTTTGCGTGGGTGCGCGAACACGCTCTGAATGTGTGGGAAGTTTTATTCAGTAATCAGTTTGTGCAACATGTGCGCCAAGAATATATTGGCTATTTCCGTTTCAAGTGACACGTTAGATTGCGACTACACGCACATACATCCATGGTGCAGTTGAACGTTGTGCGCAGGACAACATTATATGAGAAGAAAAGTTACGAGCGATTAGGTGACGACTCTCTTCGACAACAAACAGCTTCGTTTATGTTTGATTCAAAAAGCATGCACAGCGTTGAAAAGGAAAAATGAAAACATCTTCTCAAGGAAAAGATCACCGTAGAAAGAACTCCGGAAATTAAAACACAGAACAGAAAAGAACTGAATTCAATCAGTACTTGTAGTCACGAAATACTCATGAAAACTGATCTAATCATGACGATAATAAAGCAGAGAGAAGCTTGCCAAGAATGCTCGTTGATGCTTCTGGTTTATTTTTGAGTGTAGTGGACTTATTCGGCGTTATGTAACTCGTCAGAATTGACGTCCGCTGACTTTGTGGTGAATCATGCAGTTTGGTGGAAAAAATGCTAAGGCAACTTGCAAATGAGCAATGCATGCACATTTTGTATGTACGTATTTTGGGTTTAGACGTAATTAAAATTGACGTGTTATCTAATGCAAACCTGTCCCTCGGTTCTAATCTGTGGAATAAATTATGTGCTTGAACATTTTAGCTGCAATTTATGCGTCATTCACGTTCGCTGAGAGCAAAGCGTTCGACTACCAGAAAAACACAAGTCGCCGTTCAATTAGAAATTATCTGATATATCAAGCCACAGTCCAAAAACTCATCACACTGCCGCCATGTTAGTGGTTAGCCGTCATTCATGTGCTACAAGGGAGCTTCATTATTTTTACTAATATCTTTTAGTTTGATCCCGCGTCTCAATGCGCTCATAGATGGGTAAGCAGTCTCATGCACGACGCGGGAATTCAAAATGGCAAAGGATCCGAGTCCCTAAGGCCGGGTCAC